>JASDQU010246631.1:0-16565 GCA_032191745.1 Picea mariana
TGAAGAAGCAGTTCAAAAATGACAATGGAAAGAAGCTATGACGGAAGAGCATCAATCCATTATGAAAAATGAGGTATGGGAAATTGTACCTATACCTAAAGAAAAATCGGTGGTAACTTCAAAATGGGTATACAATATCAAACATGCAGCAGACAGAAGTATGGCAGAAGCGTGGTGAAGTATTCCTTGGACAAGGAAATTACGTAATAAAGATCCTTCAGAAATTTGGAATGATGGATTGTAAGTCCATGGACACTCCTATGAATGTGAATATAAGAAAAGTGAAAGTTTCATATTCTGATCCAGTAGATCAATCTCTATATCGACAACTAAATGGGTCATTGATGTATTTGGTAAATACTCGACCAGACATTTGCTTTGTCGTGAATACACTAAGCCAGTTCCATGTGGAACCAAGACATGAGCATTGGATAGTTGCAAAGCATGTATTAAGATACATTCGTGGAACAATAAACTATGGTTTGAGATATACCGCATTCATGAATATACATTTTCATGGATTGATAGACTCAGATTGGGCAGGAAGTGCAGAAGTCAGAAAGAGCACTTCAGGTATGTGTTTCAGCTTGGGCTCCGCTATGATATCTTGGGGCAACAGAAAACAGAAGTCTGTCGCACTCAGCACAGCAGAAGAGGAGTATATCGCAGCATGTGAAGCATGCACTGAAGCAATATGGTTAAGGAAGTTAATCTCCGACTTATTTGATTAGATTCCAGAATCTACCATAATACATTGTGATAATCAAAGTTGTATAAGATTATCAGAACATCCCGTGTTTCATGAAAGGTCGAAACACATTGAGATCAAATACTACGTTATTCGAGATAAAGTCCAAGAAGGAGAGGTAAAGCTCGAGTATATCCCCACTGACGAGAAGACAACAGACATTCTGACAAAACCTCTATCCAGAATAAAGTTTGCATATTTCCAAGAGAAGATGGGGATCATGGAAATAACTCCCTTAGTTGAAAGGGAAGACTCTCCAGGTTAGGAGGGAGCACTTAAAAATATTATTGAAACATTTATCTTTTTGATTAAAAAATAGTCCAGATTGGATAGATTCTTTCCTGTTTGGAAAGAGGATCGAGATTTCGGCCTATGGTTGGGTGACAAGGGTATTATTAATGGTAAAACGAGCACAATCTTTCATATTCTAACAGAGGTGAACCACGTATATCCTATGTTGCTATGCTTTGTGCGATGTATTGATATGTTTATGTGTTTACTTGCTTAGTGCTTTGGCATATATGAATGATAGATAGATATGTTTATGCTTTGTGCTTAATAATATGAATGAATGCTAGATCTAATCTATGTGAATATGCTTAGTACTTGAATATACTAGATCTGGGTGAATACTGCACTAATCTCTTGTTAGGATTTATCTGTGCTGTGAAGTAAGGCTGAATACTAATGATCTATAACTGGTAAGTGTTATGTTAAAGTGTTACAATCACAAATTTGTGTCCCAACTAAGGTTGCAGACACTGGAGTCCTGCAACCACCCCTGCCTCTACCTCGGGTGAGACTACATCTTTTTTGCAGGTGTTGCTGAAAGGGTCGATAGTTAGGGTTTTGTTGGTGCATTGTTGAAGCGTTGAACCCTGGGTCTTCCCCTTTGCCAACAAATGGTTTCGTTGTCGGGACCTGAAACTATGATTGATGGGAACTGAAGAAAAGAGAAAGCTATGTGCGTAGATCTGTTGCCCTAGTGCATAGTATTCTACTTGACTTGTGAATCTCTTTGCTAAGAAGAGAAGTCAGATATTAAGAAAAGAGGTAAGAACTAAACACCTTGTGCTCTGATAGAGGTAAGAACAATGAAAATTTTTAAGATTTGAAAGATTTGTGCTCTGAGAAAATAAAGATAAGTGGAATTTTTTTTGTTTCGACAATATGAATCTAAGTATATTTGATAAATTTTGTCCTGGCTTGAAAACTAGGGAACAGTTAGAAGAAAGAAGATTTGATATGAGTAGATATGATAGACATAATGAAAGGTATGTTATTCCTATGCATAGAAAGAATGTTTGGACTAACAAATGGATGCAGGATCCTAGAAATATTTTTTTGCAAGTTAGTCACTGTGATCCTAGTGCGCAGTATAGAGAAGGTTGGGGATCGTTTAAGAGAAAGTGAGGATTAATTATTTGTTATAGTTGCAGAAGACCATGACATATTGTTAAGGAATGCCCTGATAGAATACCTAGTTTTATTTGCTATAAAGCTATGGACCATGAAGTTTTGGATTTCCCTAGAATGATTTCTAAGGTTGAAAGGATGAATATGACATCAGAAAACCCTGAGGAAGATCAAGAAACTAAGATCATGGAAGAACCCCAGAAAGAATCACAGAATGTATTAATACGAATGAAAGAAACCCTGAATGGTCACAGAAATGTCAACCTATCAGAGATATTCAAAGAAAAAGAGTGCAAAGAAACAAGAATAGGAGACTTCGACATTGACTATGTTATGGATCAGGAAACACAAGTGAATATCATGACAGAAAGAACCTGGGAAATTTTAGGAAATCCTGCTATGATTCCTTCATTGGGAGGAATAGGATTATTTAGAGGAAATCTTATAACCCTATGTGGAAGACTCACCCAAATATCTATGAGTGCTCATGGAATTTCGACAGAGGAAGATTTTGAGGTTGTTAAATTTATTGAGAACAACGCCCCATTTTCTATGTTACTAGGAAAAACTTGTATTGAGAAGGATTAGGCCAGAAGAAAAGAAGAGGAAGTATTAGAACAAAAGAAGCAAGAATTAAAAGATTTCATGACTCAGAGGATAGCACACTTGATTGAAAAACAGGAGAACCAATCAAAGTTGTTTAGAACCATAAACTTGGATGTCGAAATTGAAAGAACACAAGAAGACTCACAAAAGAGTGTAGTGCCTACCTCAGACAGATAAGAAGTATTTCCCTTGAATCCTACGAAAGAATCTCAACAATGTGAAGTTACTATTCCAAAAGGAGATAAGAACCGGAATGAAAAGAGGACTATCGAGACAAAGATCACATGGAAGAAGGCTAGAAAACTCAGTAAGAAGAAAGCAAGGATCGAAAAGTTGTAGAAGGTTCTAGAGGGGACTTCGCAGAAGGAAGGCTTGCAAAACTGGAACTTCGTCGGGATATCAGAACAAAACAACATGGCACTTCACCATGGCGAAGCAATATGACCGTTGTAAGCATTATAATCGTTAGACCGACGCCCCGAATGGTTAGAACAGTAGTTATGACCAGAAAACTCATCACGAGACCATTGGGACCGCGCCACAATGGACAGAACTGCATTGATGAAAGATTCTCGCCCATTGGATAGATCTGTTACCTTGTTCTCTACTTAATCTATTGACTGTTGCACCGAGAACACTTTTGAAAATTGCATCTGCACCAACAAGAGAACTCATTGCTACCGCGTTGTGTTTACTGAGATTTCACCACATGTTCTATTGCATTGAGCATTCATTCATCGACCTGAGTTATCCGATCAAGAGCATGTATGTCGAATGAACTCAGTGTAGCTGAAAAGTGTGTAGAAGAAGTCTTAATCGATATGATGGCCGAAAAATTAATGTCCGCAGAGATTCAAGCTTCAACGACGAGAGGAGCAAAAGCCTCCCCATTGACTACTCGCAGATCTGGACCATCCCGAGCTGCAACCGATAAAAGAACCAAGCATCGAGATGACTTGGAAAATGAAAAGTTAATCCTAACTATCCTTCCCGACTACATCTCGCCTTTGGATGGCGCGGTGAGTCATGACAGTGCCCCCAGAGACTTCGATTACACCCTAGTTACCGTGTACCTTCTGAAGGGGATACGTGCAGTTAGAACACAACAGGATAAGATCACGACATTAAAATTCAACAACTTCAACCTAGGGGACTGCAAGAACCACAGTATGCTCTCCCCTCACAGGTACTTGATTGGACAAAGGGGAAGAACTCGAGGATAATCCCCCAACCATGGAATATGAACCTCGCGTAGTCCACCATCTTGAATGTGATGAAGATTCCACATTTTGGAAGGCACCAGGAGGTTAACACGTGTGTTAAGCTCCTTCTATCGTGCTACCGTGGTAGCTATATATGGCTAGATAGACGCATCACAGTCTATCTTACGTCGATCCATCGGATCACCAGATTGAGCATGCACGGACCAGACCCACGAGACTTCTACCCAGAGAAGGCTACAGATCGCGCCCTAGAACAGGGGATTAAGGATACATATGGTGATGTAGAAAAGGGGACACAAGGCTACAAGGTATCTTCCATCCAGAATGGCACAGTGCGCCTGGCCTACCAGCTGATCACAGGAAATATAGTGAGAAAGAACAGACCTACACATGTAATGGGGTTCGTTGTCCGACCTCGCCGAAAAATGTGTAGAAGGACTCTAGATGATTTGGCAAAAGTACTTAGTCAACCAGCTTGAATTGGATTTTCGCAAAGCTCAGAATCAGGGCTATGAGTTCTATTTCAGCTGGTTGTTGATCCTCATAGCATTTACTGCCTAGGAGATGCCAGAAGGTACAACCTTCCCGGACATTGAGCCATTCAAGCCACTCACTGTGAAGTTTGTCACGCTCTGGTACTCGATCGATATGGGAAAACATTGGCAGTAGAACGCGGCATTCCACACATACTATCTCCAGTTAAAGAGGGCTATTGGGGCTTTCCCTCGTATGACACCAAATACCTTGCACTGGTTCATACCCCTCATGAATTTTCACACAAATCAACAATTTATTTATATCATTGCATGTGCAGACGAGCAATATAAAGAAGAGCTTCAGTCATACTATAAGCTCACAAAGGAGGAACTCGAAGAGATAACTAAGGATTGGTCTGCAAAGCTCCTTATCCGTGCTGACCCCGCAGAAATGTCTGATCCCAAACTAATTATCATCTCAGAGGCCACTCACGAAGAGCATGACAACCCTGGAACCAACAGAAGGAAAAAGATAGAAGAGGTACAAAACCTAAGAAGTGCATCAGATGAAACTGCTTCATAATCACCTGGACGAGGAGATAATGACGAAGTAGATGAAGAAGAGACCAATGGAAAAGAAGATCAGTAGAAACAAGGCGAAGTAACACCGCCTAGGGATCATGTTGATGAGGTTGATCCCTCTAAGAAAAGAAAGGTTTCCCCCATGAAACCTACCTCGCAGAAGAAATCCAGAGTTAGTAAGACCAAGTTGCAAACTATGCTCACGCTCGATGACTTCTACTTCATCATCACAACCGTATCAGACGCTTTGCATAATATTATGAAGAACGCATAAGCCAAGAAAGCAACCATGTATGAAAAAATTGAGACAGAACTAAGAGGGGTACAACAGGCCCTTCAATCCATCCGCGTAGTATCCACTGCTCCCCTGCCATCAGAAGAACTAGAGTTGGGGGATGAACCTGACCAACTCCGTAGAATAGTTGATGTGACCGAAGCTCACCTTCATTAAGCACAAGAAGAGAAAGAACATGCAACGGTGGCCCTAAAGCAAGCACAACAAGAAATGGTAGAGAAATGTCGAGTTGTACAGCAGGAGAAGGATGACCTCCACACCAAGTTCGAAGAGGAGAGAGAACAGATCAAGCAAGAGAAAGAGAATTTGCTTTCATAGCAGCTTAGATTCAAAGAAGTAGTCAGCAGATCACTTCGCTCTGTGACAGGCTTAGAGAAAAAGACAGATGAACCAGTGGAGCATCAGGTCGCTCAGCTTGCAGAAGCTGTCCAGTATCTTCAACAGAGAATCGCATACCAAGAGCTACAAACAGTGCCAAGAACCCTACAGGACATGTGAGACAAAAGAGAAGCCATTTCCCAAAGCACAGTTGAGAGGATCAGAGCACTCGCTCTAGAATGTAAACAACTTAGTAGTATAAGTGCACACACCTATGAGCGACTTAATGAAGACCCTGAACTAAAGGCACTGGAGTCACAACTCCAGGAGGCAAAGTAGCAAGCAGCAACAGTATAGGCATAGTTGAAGCTCATGTTAGCAGTTGAAAGGATAAAGCGATCCCAGGAATAATGCATTGTTCAACAGAAGGTCCACACCATATAGAGAAAAGTATTGGAAGTGACTCAGAGGCTTCAACTAGTCCAGGATGAAGCGTGCCAACTGTTTGAGGAGATTGAAGGTCGAGGAGCAGAGCTGGAACAAGTAGTCACTGCAGTCGAACAATGCTTAGAGGAACCTGTCAACGAAGAAATTATCCAAGAGTTCGTCGAGCAGGAGGCCTTGGCGCAGCAATAGGTCGAAGAAGCTCGAGTCAAGCTCGAGGATTTTGAAGAAGAGATGCCCAGACCAAAGTGACTCGGGACAAGTCACGGGTGAGTGTTGGGGGCTTGTTGGCCCTTGACCAAGTTTTGAGGATCCTTGGTCATGTTTGACCTATTTTGGTACTTCGACAGGCTCTCGAAGGTGGAGAACAAGTCGAAGTTGATATCACGGGATCTCGACCCCTTGTTTAGGGATTTTTGGATTTTGGGCTTATGTAACGGGTATGGGGATGTCGACCCATGGGTTTACCTGTGTTTAGGAGCACTTTGTAATGTATAAATAGATGTCTAGGTGATGTAATAAGGGGCGTGAAGGGTGATATAGACATCCTTGTGATGACATGCTAAGTACAAGTGGAAGTTGTACATGCTTTGTGCATACTATGAGAAGCTTGCAAGTCTAAGTGCAAGTGACTGTAAGAAACTATGTAAGGGCTTTTTGTTGTGATCTAGATTGGGGAAGGAGGATCTAGCAGAGTGTGTGTAGAACTCTTGTCCTATGCGAAGTAGGATCTTATGGCTATGTGCATGTAGAAGATTGACAGAAGATAATAAAAGAGAAGATGAGTCGATGGACGTAGCCCAGGGCTGGGGGTGAACCACGTATATCCTATGTTGCTATGCTTTGTGTGATGTATTGATATGTTTATGTGTTTACTTGCTTAGTGATTTGGCATAGATGAATGATAGATAGATCTGTTGATTCTTTTTTCTTAATAATATGAATGAATGATATATCTAATCTATGTGAATATGCTTAGTACTTGAATATACTAGATCTGGGTGAATAATTAGTTGATCTCTTGTTAGGATTTATCTGCACTGTGAAGTAAGGATGAATACTAATGTTCTATAACTTCTAAGTTCTCTATTAAAGTGTTACAATTACATATTTGTGTCCCAGCTAAGGTTGCAGATAGTGGAGTCCTACAACCCTGCCTCTACCTTGGGTGAGACTGCATCTGCTTCGCAGGTGTTTCCGAAAGGGTCGATAGTTAGGGTTTTGTTGGTGCATTGTTGAAGTGTTGAAACTTGGGTCTTCCCCTGTGCCAACAGTTTCATACATCATTCTTTAATATATACTGGCATTATTTTGTTATGGCATCTTGCCATACATGTTCTCATGTTGCTTCTCCATGATAGGGAGCCTCATAATCAATGAAGTGGCTCATGGCTGAAGGGTAGCTCGAAAACCTCTTTTGCTTTCTCGAGATGTCCCTTGAGGGAATTTTCTGTTTCTCTACCTTCTTCAGAGTTTTTTCAAGCCTAAGCAGGCCTTTTATGCCCTACTGCAATATCTCTAGGCATATCAACTGGAGCAACTAGATCAACTGGAATAATGTTTGTCTCCCTCTAAACTGTTGAAGGGGGAGAAGGTATTGTGTCTTCCTTCTTTTCTTTTTGTTTTGACTCCCTCTGAGTCAAGTAACTCTCTCTGAAGTATGAAGGATGGATGTCTTCTTGACTAGTATAATAATCAATCAATAAGGTTTTGACTCTCGTACCAAGGATAATGGTCCAATTCATGAGGGCTCCCACACTAGAGATAATACCGTTCACTTATTTAAGAATGCAATCAACTATAAATTTAATGATCAAACAATTTACCTGAATCTACAGTCATGCTCAAATTATATTTTTTTTAGAGGAAATACTTCTCATCTCTCTTATCTTCATCTTTTTGAGGTGGGTTGGGTTCAGTGTCAACAATGGAGGCATATTGTCTTCCTTTCTTCCTGGTTGGACATTTTCTTGCATAATGTCCATATTTTTCACATATGAATCACTGAATCTCTGGAACATCTCTTCTCTGATTATGACCTAAAGCTGATGGAGTCTTCTCATCTGTGAATGTTCATCTGAAGTTTCTTTTGAATCTTCCTCCTTTCTTTGTCTAAAGTGCAAGAGCATGGTTGTCATCAAGGGAGTCTTCCACTCCTCTATTTCTGAGTCTAAGTTCTTCTTGAGTACAGTCTGTCCACACATGATCAAAAGTTGGTAAATTTTCTCTTCCACTGATGCTTTGAAGAAAAGGTTCCCAGTGTTTTGGAATATTGTTGAGAGTAGATAGGACAAGTTCTCTGTCAGACATGATTTCTCCAATGGAACCTAGTTTTCTTTGATCTCTGATAGCTTCATAAAGAATGTAGCCACTGTATCACATTTTGTCATTTTGGTACTTTGAAGTTGGCCCTTTAAGGTGAGGGATCTGAGGGTGTTGTCACTTTCAAACATATCTTTCAGTGCTTCATACATTTCATAAGATTTATTTAGGTTAGCAATACGAGGTAAGATATGATCTCTTATTGAGTAGATGAGTATCTTTCTTGCCTTGACATATCCTTCTTATTTCCTTCTCTTCATCGGTAGTTGTTTCTGGTAAATTCTTTTGTATCACACTCAAAAGGTCATCTTCTTCAAGGGTGACCTAAAGCCTTGAATTCCAGGAGTTGAAGTTGCTTGATCCATCAAGCCTATCTTCCACTAAGGTTATGTTCTTTATATTTTCATATTTCTTCACAAATTCTCGCCAACTGGACCTAGAGAACCTAATGGAAACGCTAGGATAACACTTTTAGGTTTTGTTGGGCTTATGACTGCCAAAAATAAGCCTTAATAAAGTTTGTGTTCTGGATGATGTCTCACGCAACTATAATCATAAACACTCCCTCTCATCTAGGGAGGCATTCTCCATCAAGCCAAGCCTTGCACGGAAGTACTCGGACTTTTTCTTGGCTATAGTCATCAACATTCCCTCTCATCTACAGAGGTATTCTTCACCAAGCCAGTTTGGTGAAGATGTCTGCAATCTACTTATGTGTAGGAAGGAACTACACGTGTACTTCTTTCCTCTGCATCATGTCTCTAAAAAATGATATTTTATCTCAATGTGTTTCGATCTATCATGAAATACATGGTTCTCAAAGAGCTTCACATAGCTCTGGTTATAATCATAGAATCCATCTCATGATCAAGTAAATATTTTAGAAGCTTTTGAATCCACATTGCTTCACACACCCAATTCTATATACTTTTCTTCTGTGGTACTCAAGGCCCCAAAGCTTTGTTTCCTACTACACCAAGAAACCATGGAAAACTTCATTGTAAAACAACAACCGAATGTTCTCTTCCGATCCATTGTACTTTCTGTCCATTCTGCATATATCTGCAAACTCAATTCTATACTGGAGGAATATCTCAGGCAATATCTAACTGTGCCTCATAGATATCTCAATACATGTTTCACTTCTTGTCCAATGAGTCTGTCTCAGTTGACTCATGAATTGGCTAAGCAAATTCATTGCATAACATATATCGAGTCTGGGTTTAAGCAAACATATCAATGATCCAATCAATTGTGGAACAATCTCGTCTGAATCATCATCATTTCAAATTCATCATCATCAGTGTAGGCATGGATTTGAATTTAGTCATACTAAACTTCTTTAATATCCCCACTGTATATTTTCCTTGACTTAGAAAAAATCTTATTGGTCTTTTGTCATACTTCTTGTCCCAAGAAGTAGTGCATCATACCCATATCCTTTATCTCCAAATCAAAATTCAAATATTTCTTGTATCCAATAACTTGGCTTCTGGGTCAAGTGTCTCATCATAGACAACTCCCTCTATTAGTGGGAATCCTCTGGCCACAGATCTCAGTTTGTATTTCTCGACACTTCCATCAGTTGCATGCTTGATTTTATAAAACCACTTGGAACTCACCGTAGACTTTTCTAATGGTATCAGAACAATGTTTCATACATCATTCTTTAAGATATACTGGTATTCTTTTGTTATGTCATATTTCCATACATGGTCTCCTGTTGCTTCTCCATAAAAGGGAGCTTCAGAATCAATGAAGTGGCTCATGGCTGAAGGGTAGCTCGAAAATCTCTTTTTCTTTCTCGGGATGTCCCTTAAGGGACTTGTATTTTCCTTTTCCTTATGCATAGTTTTGCCAAACCTAGGAAGGCCTTTTATGCCCTACTACAATATCTCTGGGCATATCAACAGGAGCAACTGGATCAGCTGGAATAATCTATGTCTCTCTCTGAACTGCTGAAGGGGGAAAAGGTATTGTCTCTTCCTTATTTTATTTTTGTTTTGAATCCCTCTTAGTCAAGTAACTCTCTCTGAAGTATGAAGGATGGATGTCTTCTTGACTAGTATAATAATAAATCAATAAGGTTTGGACTCCCATACCACTGATAATGGTCCAAGTCATGAGGGCTCCCACACTAGAGATAATACCCTTCACTTATTTAAGAATGCAATCAACTATAAATTTAATGATCAAACAATTTACCTGGATCTGCAATCATGCTCAAATTTGTATTTTTTTTAGAGGAAATACTTCTCATCTCTCTTATCTTCGTCTTTTTGAGGTGGGTCAGGTTCAATGTCAGCGGTGGAGGCATATTGTCTTCCTTTCTTCCTGGTTGTACAATTTCATGCATAGTGTCCATATTTGTCACATATGAAGCACTAAATCTCTGAAACATCTCTTCTCTGATTATGACCTGAAGTTGATGGAGTCTTCTCATCTGTGAATGTTTGTTTGAATTTTCTTTTGAATATTCCTCCTTTCTTTGTCTGAAGTGAAAGAGCATGGTTGTCATCAGGGGAGTCTTCCACTCCTCTATTTCTGAGTCTAAGTTCTTCTTGAGTACAGTTTGTCCATAGACGATCAAAAGTTGGTAAATTTTCTCTTCCACTAATGCTTTGAAGAAAATGTTCCCAGTGTTTTGGAAGATTGTTGAGAGTAGATAGGACAAGTTCTCTATCAGACATGATTTATCCAATGGCATCTAGTTGTTCTTTGATCTATGATATCTTTATAAGGAAGGTAGCCACTGTATCACCTTTTGTCATTTTGGTACTTTGAAGTTATCCCTTTAAGATGAGGGCTCTAAGGGTGTTGTCACTTTCAAACATATCTTTCAGTGTGTTATACATTTCATAAGATGTCTTTAGGTTAGCAATACAGGTTAAGAGATGATCTCTTACAGAGTAGATGAGTATCTTCCTTGCCTTGACATCTTCTTCCCTTCTTATTTCCTTTTATTCATCGGTAGTTGTTTCTAGTAAAGTCTTTTGTATCACACTCAAAAGGTCCTCTTCTTAAAGGGTGACCTGAAGCCTTGAATTCTAGGAGTTGAAGTTGCTTGATCCATCAAGCCTATCTTCCACTAAGGTTATGTTCTTCATATTTTCAGATTTATTCACAAATTCTCGCCAACTGGACTTAGAAACCTAATGGCTAAGCTAGGCTAGAACTTTTAGATTTTGTTGTGATTATGACTGCCAACAATAAGACTTAAGAAAGTCACATGAATACTGATGAGATGAAAAGGCTCCTTCAATGGGCTACATAAACCCTAAAGCCAAAATTCTGCAGAAAAATTGCGAAACCCTAGGGCCAAAATTTCAAAAAGATTGGATTTTCACTTTGAGAGTTTCTGGAGGTGCACTGGAGGAGGACATACTCTCTTATGTCAAAATTATCCCCAACGTCCAAGTATTAAGGGCTATAACACCTCATAAAGGAGGGTTGTATGGATTTTCTGGAAACCCTAGGAGGGTCGTACAGTTCTGCGGAGAAGAGAAAAGAGTAGTATATGCTTGTACAAATGGTTCTTCAAGACCTATGCTCTGATAACATGCTTATTTTTCAATAAGAAAGGATTAAGCATGAAGTTCATTCCATTTTAGAATTTTACTTAAACCATAAACAATTTGTTGCAGCAACCAAGATCACAAGAAGAAACACCATGCACAAGTACACAAGAAGTATCCTGGGAAACCCTTCTCAACAAGGGAAGAAAACCCAACCAATCCTTTGCTATATTCTTCAAGAGAAATACCTTCACCACCATAAACACCTAGCAAAAAAGAGAGTTCTCACAAACCCTAGAAACCTAGCACCCAAGAGAGGTGTGCACTTTTCCAAAGAACAAGTGTTTGCTGAAATTTTCAAACTCACACTTGTGATATGATTCCTAAATGGGGAATTTATATTTAATTATATTAGATTGAACATGTCAACAATAGTGTCTATTGGCACAAAAAGTCCGACCTCAATAACATATCTTTTACATTCAGGTGGGGGCGACCTATACCCTTTACATTACAAATAGGGTTACAGGTAAGTTTGACTCTTAAACAATATAGCAAGGGATCTCATACACCCACTACTGATCAACCACTAGGGTTACATCCATCTGTGCTCAACCATAGGGATGTCCATATCTCTATCTCACTATGTCTCACAAGAGAAACACACTCAATAGTGCTCAACCACTAGGATCATGTTCACTTGTGTTCATCCATAGGCACGTCCAACTCAACAGATCTTCTTTCTCACTGCATTACACAGGAGAGTCATCTGGATTTCATCATCTCAACTCTCTTCTCGGAGGAGGCTAATACATTGTTTCATTTTTGTCTCAGAACGATGCACCTAGCTCATGGGTTTTCAAACATTCACTTTTGCTCATCCACAAGCATATCCAACTCAGCAGATCTTATTCCTCACTGTGTTACACAGGAGAATCATCTGGAGTATAATATCAACTCTCTGCAAGGAGGAGGTCAGCACAACGTTCCAGTTCTATCTCAGATAGGAACCACACACCCAACTCAGGGGCTCTCTCTCAGGTCTGTGTCCTGGAGGATGTCTCACGTAGTTGTAAACATCAAGAGGAAGGCCAGTGATGTATATTGTATATGAAGAAGATGATATTGAAGAATAAGATGATGTAGAGTTAGAGCGGGAAAAATATGGGTCGAAAGATGAAGAAGACGAAGAATATGACCCAGGCGTAGGAGACAATGCGTTAGTTCTTGATGATGATATCGATGAATATATTCATGAAAATGACATTGATGATGATGATGATATCATCAATCCTTTCAAAAAAAATTCTTAACAGGATGTTGATACAGATTTCGAGTTGAATGATCAAGAAGAAGATACAAAAGAAGTATGATACAATTGTTGCATTGGTCGATGAGGTACGTAACTAGATATTTTAATTTGTATCAATTACTCTCTTTAAATAATTTTGTATGTGGGTTAATTACATGTTTTTAAGTTTTATTTCATTTTTGTTTTGGTAGTTTCTATGCATGATTACTATGTTTCTTTTGTTTATTTTATATTTTATAGATTGGGTATTGGGGAGTTGAGAGTGATTTGAGGGAGGGGAGGGGCCATATGAGCTTCCAGCTTCACGTGGTTGGCCTTGTTTAGTAGAGAATAAATTATTCTCGAAACCAAGAGAAGTTCATTCATTCATATTTATACTCAAATATCACTCACATACCCACTCTATATATCGATCCATGAGATTTTGTATTTAAATAATGATTTTGTACGATATGGGAGGGTTTCTAGACTCAAAGATAACTCACATACCCACTCTTTATATTCATCGTTTGTTTCGTTCAAAACCAACATCATGCCAATTAGACCCATGATTTTGGTCGTGGCAAGAAGAAGGCGATAGATGAGATTTTGTATTTAAATAATGATTTCGTCCTAATATTAATATTTATGGAGAAAAGGAGTACTTAGACAAGAGAAAAATACAAAGACATAAAACAACTTGAAGCTTGTCATGCGATTAATCAAGTACTTATTTTAACAACGCGGATATTGCGCCATTCCCTTGCAGTACTAGTAGATGTTGTTGGCATGTTTACAAGCTAAGTGTGCTTGTCATTGATGGCAAGATCAGAGTGTGCAATGACGAAAAATAGGAAAGATGCAATGATAGCATCGGGAATGATAAATATTATGAGAAATTGTTGTCTATAAATATCAAGAGGAATAGCGCAGAGTCGCATGCAGAGCGCAAGTGTGCACCAGGGCCACGGTTAACTAGTTGCCAAAGCTCAGGAGAAATAGTGTTCTCAAGAACTTAGATGGACCACAGAAATCCTTGGAGGGAGAAACGCAGATAGTCGTGTGCCGCTATATTCAGTGAAACTATGAGGAGGATAAGTCTGAGAAGCTATCCAACATTCAAGAGATAGGAGTCGTCGGTCTCAGGGAATATCGAACCGTTGATTTGGCACCCGTGGATATCAGGAATTCAGGGATCGGGTGAATAGAGTTGAGCCAACCTCCAACTCCACGAAATGCGAAATCGCGATAAAATCTGAGTCGTTGAATCTAGAGGACACGTGGCGGGATATCAACATTTTGTTGACTCGCAAATCAGGAAATTCAAAGGTGATAGTTGTAGAAACTCGCGATATGTGAAGTCGCAAAATGATATGGGTCGTCAGATCACCGAGAGATCTCGACCGTTGATATGATATGAATCATTTTGGATTTTCGCGAGTTGGGAGTTTAGAGGTAACTCACAGCAAGAAATCATGATTTGATCACAACCGTCGATCAAAGGGAGAATGATGATCGTTGATTCAAGAAGGACATATGGTAGACCACGTCAGCAAACTACGTCAGCAAGGACACATGGCGCAATTAGACAATGACAAGTGTCAAGTTGATTCGGCATTTTAGGGACGTGGAAACCATAAATCTGAGTGACACGTGGCAGTTGTTCAGCTCATGACATGTCATCGACTGATGCAAGAGTTACGTCACTCCGAGAGTTTTTATTCGAGAGTTTTACCACCAATACTCACCCAAAGACCTGAAGTCTCGAAGCAGACGATAGTCATTGGATTAAAGAGGGCACGTGTTAGTGGATTGCCAACTGTGGAAAAAATCAAAGGAAGGATGAACGAGAGTTTTAGAATTGAAATCTGTGAAGTCTGGAGACACAAAGGAAATCTCGACCGTTGATCTGAGAGGGACACACGTTATTGGATCGTGGACTCCGGGTGAAATGGTCTAGGAGAAAACAAGAACTTGAGAATTGAAATTCCCAGAGCCCAGTTCGCGAAATCGATCTGTCCGTTGGTTTGGAGGGACACGTGTCATCTAATCCCTGAGACTGAGGATCATGCGTGGATAAAGGAAAGAAGGAAGAACTGTCGATTGAAGAGTACAGATGTCAGCAGATCTTCCATTCCGGAAGATATCTAGTCAAAAACAATAGGGCTTGAGAGGTTAAACTCCCGAATCCTGGATCACGAAGGAAACCTCAGCCATTGATGGAGGTAGGACAGATCTGGTCTGTGGACTCGAGAGGACAGATCTGAACCCTTCGTTCAAGAACACCGTCAAGATTGTGAGATCTACGGTCATGAT
Organism: Picea mariana; assembly: GCA_032191745.1. Classification (NCBI taxonomy): domain Eukaryota; kingdom Viridiplantae; phylum Streptophyta; class Pinopsida; order Pinales; family Pinaceae; genus Picea; species Picea mariana. The sequence continues at coordinate 15,553 of JASDQU010246631.1, forward strand.
CCATTGTGGGGCTAGAACATGCTCGGGCCTTAATTTTTCATGGATGAGCCTACAATCGTGTGGTCACATGAAGTTCATAGCCCAAGGTCATATCGAGAAAAGGAGCTAGCGCTCACTAGACCGAGATCGGGAAGCACCTTCTGAATAGGCATTTGGTCACCACTGGTGGTCACGTGAAGGAAGGGGCTTAGAATCCAAAGATGCCACAAACGACTGACTTTAAATGACAAAGAAGATGAAGACTCTCGATTTCCAGAGAAGCTAATGAATCTTTGCATAACGGCCACTGATGATGAACTCACAGGCAACAGAACCACTAGAGAAGATGGAGAGTTGTCATGATGATCAGGAGAAGACTCGACGTGAGAAATGCATGCAGAATAGTGTTGTGAAGTGATTCTTCTGTAAATCCATGGAGGAGTAAGGAAGAGCTGCAATGAACAACATGTGGGGTAGAACAGTGACATTGTGAAGAGCATGCAGAGGTATTGCGCACGAAGAATGCAGAAGGTGCACAGAGAGTATAAAAATACAAAACAAAGAAGAGTTGGGCACGACTGTGGAGTATAATTCATGTGTGTAGAAGCATGTTGTGTGTAGGAGCTGAAGTGTAGAAGAAGCAAGGAACAAAAATGCATATCTGAGAGAAGAATAGAAAGCGCAGCAGACGCGAGGAGAGAGACATTGATGCAGGAAGGGCAGAGCAATGTAGTAGAACAATGATGAGTGCTAAGATATTTAGACACTTAGGAGTTAGTTAAGATCTACTTGGTATAATATGTCGTTAGGTAAAAGTGTGTTTCTTAGTGTGTTTCTTTAGTATGCATTAGTATGCATTTGTAGTTAGGAAATTCGATGGTCACGATATGTTCCTGACATAGAGTGATCTGATGGTTCATACTCTCCTCGATCTTAACGACCATTGACCCATGCCTTAACACCCGATTGGTCCATGATCTCTATTTAAAGAGCATGAAGGGTCATTTGTCGATTATCAATTGTGAGAAACTCTC
>JASDQU010246635.1:0-16643 GCA_032191745.1 Picea mariana
TGTCTTAAGCCGGCCACTTGAAGCATTACTTGCTTCCAAAGTTTTGGAACCAATCTTGGAGGATGCTCCAATCTCCACTTCGCTAAATCCCAATCCTAAATATCGAGTCCTTTCCATGACCTCAATGGGGTTAATGATACCTTGGCCCTCAATTCCAAGACCCTTTCCTTCATAATCCATCTTGGTTAGAAATTTCAAACCTATACCTTTTGTATGTTTTTCAAATGCACCAAAACCATCTTGATGGGAACAAGGAAAAATTGATGAATGACCTTCACTGCATACCTCATAGATGTTTTCTGAAACATATGTAGAATGCACTTCCTTCAACCCTTCTTTGACTTTGTTGTTCTTTGAAGCTTTCTCTTGAACCGTTCTCTTTCGTTCCAAGTAGTCTTCATACAACACTTTCACCATCTCGGCCATGGCAAGGAGATTTTTTCACATATCCTTCTCATCTTGCAAAAGTCCTCCTGTAGATGCCATTTCTCCCTTGAGATGAGATCTTCCCTGGTTAACATGCAAAACTCAAATTCCAAGTGTCAACTAGCTCTGATACCACTTGATCCGAAAAGATCTTTTACACGACTATGGTTGAATTACTAAGCATGTGTTGATTAACCAATTAGGAAGCTTAATGAAAGAGGAATAAGTATAGAAGAAATGTGATATCCATATAAACATGTATAGAACTGAAATGAAGCATAAAACAACAACAAACCATAACACCAATGTGATAACAGAGTTCGACAATCTCACCTACATCTCCGAGCCTTTGTCTCAGTGGGCTTTGATTATTTCTGTTCGAAGCTTTACAAGTACATCATGATAGTGCCAAAAGGTTAAAACGATGAGTTGGTCATGTTCTACTAGATCTCATGGACCCATCAAAATTGACGGCACCCAAATCGGATGAACGAGGCTCCCATAAATGGTCCCCAAAGGTGTGCTCCTCAATAGTTTCCCTGCATGACAATGGCTTTGGCTCAACAATCCGACAGCATAAACATATTTTGAACCTCCTCCCCTAGCCTTAAGAAGGCCTTGTTTATATAGACCTAAAGTTGGTAACCATCTTCCAACTTCCTCCCAAGATCTGGCCTCAAAAAGGGCTCAATATCTCCCAATATTAGCCAAAATCTCAAAAAACTGCTGAAGAAATAATTTAAAATCCATATCCCAAAGTATAAAACCCACTTTGGAGAAATATTAGGGTGCAGCCCCCTTTCTCTACGCTCCTGGTCACATGGGTGCCTCCATGTGGCCAAGCGCTGAGGCTGGGTGCGCTGGTCCCCTCCAAACCTGGCTCCTGGACGCATGCTAGTGGCCATGTGGCTGTGGTTAAACCTCCACGCACGATAGGGTGATAAGCCTCCAAATATTAAGCCCTGGGTTATGCCCCTTGGTCGGCGGGCTAGCCCGACCGATCAGGGCTAACCCCAAAATATCTGTGCCCAACGAAATGTGCTAACGGTCATGTGACAGGTGCCATGCGATCGGACTAGATGCTATGAACTCGGAGAGCGCGCCAACCAGTGGAGGTAAGGTCACATGTAACACCATGGAACTAGAGGTTGGGACTGTAACCATATCCATGTCGAACACCGGAGGGTAGAGTCATATGACATGGTCATTTGGATTGGTCATGTGAATGGTTTTTACGCCAAGGGCTGGGAATAAACCTCGACCCTAACCCCCCTCCATTTATAACCTGGATCAAAATTTAATATAAAGTTTTTCATTTATATAAAAAGCACCAAATGACGGGCGGGTTGGTAGACCCGACCCATGCCACATCACTAATCCGTACAAGAGGTCACGCGGTCAAGACGCACAGAGTATAAAATTTTTCAACCCAAAATGATCCAACCAATGGGTGCCACGTGGAAGCCCATGTCTGGGCCATGTGGCACCTTATCATTCGTCAAAAACTGATGCCAAGTGTCAAACACCAACTGGTCTAGCTCTGCCATGTGTCTGCCATGTCATCTTCCCTCACAACACTACTTTCCTAGTCACCGTCTGCCACGTGTCACCGTACGGTCGTGCCACATTTCACCCTTGCAGTGGTGACATGTGTCACTTCCCCTGTTGGTCCACCTGTACCTGCCATGTCATCATTCCGTATGCCCAGTCATCCTACCACGTCAGTTGTACGAAACCTTCCATGTCTACGCCAACTATGCTACCACGTCATCTATACGACTGTACATCATGTACAGTCAACTTCTACATGGCACTATACGGATTGTACAGTCAACATTTTTTTGCCTGTTTGGAAAAATGAATAGATCACCATAACTTGATCATACCATGTCAGTTTGAGCCTGTTCAAGTTGCATTGGGTTTGTATCAATGAGGCCTACACACATGTCTGGTTTGAAGCCATTATGAGAACTTTTATTTTTAGGCCTTTCTAAGCCCCATCAAGCTCCTGGATCCGATTCTGGATCAGAGGGGGGGTTCTCTACGACCCTAAAGGAAAAATAATCCTAAATTATTATTGGAATCTCGGGAAGGACACCAATAAAAAAGCAGAGGCCTACGCCTTACTAAAAGGCCTTCAACTAACAAAGACCCACCAAATCCACAATCTAAATGTTCTAGGTGACTCCAAGACTATAATAAGGATGATGGTTCATGGGACAGATCCAAAAAAATTAAGCCTAAAATGAATAATCGACCGAATACGAGTTGACTCTCAGCTTATCATTATAACACTTTACCACATTGTGAGAGAGCATAACAAGCTAGAAGATAATTTGGCAAATGAAGACATTGGGAAACCTCCTGGAACTTTAGGCGTAGAAGGTGTTGAAGCACTAGCCCCCTTAACCTAATGCGTCACATGCCCAAGAGCCATTGCACAAAGGTTAGGAGTGGGGCTTCTCGAGGCTCCAACGCATGCATGGACAGGTGGACTGGACATGCAGAAAAGGTCGAGGGTGGGGCTTTTGGGGGCTCCAACACACGCATGGACAGGTGGACTGGACACACTGAAAAGGTCGGGGGTGGGGCCTTTCGAGGCTCCAGTGCACTCAAGGACAAGTGGATTGGACACACGTGTGCAAGAGAAGTAGAGTGTATGTGGTTTAGGCATTCAGAGAAGGCTAGCGATAGAGGTAGAAGGTGGAGTGGGTGAATGGCATGTCACATCTACCATTGCACAACAATGACTAACAATCCAAGTGTGGGCTTCATCATGGTTTTGGATGTCCAGGAGTATCATCCTTCAACGCTCGTGGGAACTCAGGAATTGAAGGGTCTGAATCAAATGGACAAGGCGTGGGACAACCTAGTCACACAATTTAAGCGTCAAGGTGATGTCAGGTTCATATCCAATCCTGAAAACATGGAGGCCTCAGGTACATCACACAGGGCACACTCAACGACCTTTCTAGCTGGCACAAATCCAACATTAAAAGAAACTTGGGGGAATTTTGGCCTGTACTCGTCCTTGCAGGGGAAAAGACATTTAGTGGTTTTGGTAAGTCTTTTTGGCCACCCCTTAACGCAATTTTTCCAGTTTTTCTCCCCACAATGTTTCTAGGTTTCTCATCGCCTTACCCTGAATTCCTCACTTTTATCTCTGCCTTGCATACACTAGGCCCAGAACATAATTCAGTGGTATCATCTTCTTTGTCCATCACTTCCGAGTGATTTGGGGCTCCTCCTCAACTGGTCCTGTCTCTTCTCACTCTTCACACTCTGTTTCGTCTTTGTTTTTCTCAGAACCTGTTTTAGTGGCCTCTGTGGAATTTAGACTCTCTGGACTCGCCCTCGCCCTTTCCCTTACACAATTTTCCCAATTTTCCCATCCAGTGGTTTGGGTGGATTCTAGTTTTTCTGGACCCGCCCGTTCTCTCTTCTCTCCATAGTTCTCCCAACTCACTGTAGGCCTGCGACTCCCTCAACAATTTGCACGCCTCTTGGAGATTTCAAAGCAACCCAACTCTTAAAGTTATGTAGGGTGGAAAAGGCCTCTTCGTGGAATCTGGACAATTGGACCCTAAGGATGAATGCAGAGGATGTCCCAAGATGAGAATTCAGTTGGGAGCTCTCAGTTCCACTCTGACATTTGAACTCGAAACTATGTCCTAACACAGGCACCTGATAGAAAGACTACAAGATGAGAGCTATGCTCAAAGGAGTCAGATTGAGGAACAATGTAGCAACATGGAGATAATGCAACGCCGTTTGGACTAGCTTGAAAGAGTGCAACATCGACTAAGCAATCCAGAAAGCCACCAGGGAGCATCCAAAAATGAAAACTCAGTCTTAGTGAATCAAATTCCGCACCTTAACGAGCCCCACCCAGAAGCAATTTTGGAGCAACAACAGATCAAAAGGGAATCGGGTAGTTGAGACCTTCAAATTTTTAGCTGTAATGTTTTGTTTTTTGATATATATCAACAGTGTCTTTTATTGAATGTACTTTGTGAAATATAATCACAACATTTTATCTAGGGAAGGAGGACACGCCATGAAATTCATTTTTGTTTCAAAACCTCTAGATGTCAAAGTATCTACTTTTCAAAGGCCTGTAATGGCCCCTCTTTTGCAAATCAATGGATTTATCCACACTTTTAATATATTTTTCCCAGTTTCCTTAAAAAAAAAAACAAGGATGATGGCCTTCCGATGCTCAATGTAACCAATTAGCTTGAGGGTTTGGGGAGAAGAGAACCCAGTGAGAGAATTCAGGGAAATAACTGGTTCAACTTCGGGAGGGTTGGAGGGTGGGGTCATGTCAGTGGGTTCAGGTGACTCGACCACAAGGGGGGGCCTCAACATCATCTTCCAAAACATCCCCGGAGATGGCCATAAAAAGATTTTGTTCCTTACACTTGGGCCCGAGAAAATATTTGTCATCACAATTATAACAAAGGCCTTTGACTGGTTAATTTCTGGATCTTTAGTGGAGTGGAAGGAGGAGTGGGAGTGACTGGTTTAGGGCGAGGAATAAAGGAGGGTTTTCGAGTTTGAGAAGAGACAACCTATTTTGCTTCCTTATCTCTTTTAGTAGCTTCCACCCAACTCTGAGGCCAAGCCATGAGGACATGGGCACGAATCTCATCCTTGAGGCCACTGATAAAACATTCTTGGAAAAAAGCATCAGACATGCCCTGTATATGGAAATCCAATCGCTCAAAAGAAGCTATAAATTCTTCCACTGTGCCAGATTGTTTCAACTTTTTCAAATGGCCTAAATGGTTGGTGTCAGTGTCAAATCATTCATAAAGCTTTGCCACAAATTGTGTCCAAGCCACATACCCTTGGCGACCATTTTTTGTCCATTGCCAACATTCTTGATCTAGATGGAGAACACCATACCGGAGTTTGGACAACTCATGTGTAATGCCATACAAAGAGAAATAATGTTCCATTTGAGTTACCCAACTAGTGGGATTCGAGCCATCTAATTTGTTCACATCCACACGTGGAAGGCATAGGTTATGTTGAAAGTGACGGGGCTGAAAAGTCTGGGAATTAGAGGAAGTTTCACCTTTAGAGTTCAAAGGTGGGTCGGAGGAGGGAAGATTTGCAGGGATATTCAGCTTGGTGTAGATTGTTGTAGTGAAGGATGCAAGGTGGGTAGCTAGGTCCTGTTTGATGGTTTCCATTTTGGCATCTATGGAGGAATGCATGTTTTTATTGATGGTGGAAAAATTTGCATTGAGTTGCCTCACTTCTTATTGGGTCTCTATGAAATTAGAGGACAAGGAATTGAAGCGAGGTTCCAAGTCTTGGCTACAAGTTTGGGCCATGATGAAGAGGGAAAAAAAAAGGGACGGGTGAGACCACACAAAAAATGGGTTATGTGTGAAGTGTATCACGACGATCAGGGTGACAAGGGGAATCCAATGGGGTAAGGCCTAAATAAGGGTGTTGGAAGGGGGTCGGGTCCACGAGAAAAACAATTTGGTGAAAATGATAGGTATGATTGCGATAAGGGCAAAGAGAAGAATCCAACGGGATAGAGCTCAAATAATGGTGCCAACAGGATCCAAACTTTTTTTTTTACTCCTGCAGAGTTGTACTCCGATATGAAGAATATTGCCGTGTTCAAATGCCCAAATTCTTAACAGGAAGAAATGTGTAGTAATTTCACAACCCGAATGCAATAGGAATAATTGTACGGCAATAGATCTTGTCTGTTGTGTTTTTGTTTCTATCCCAAGGGTTAGGGTATGCAGGGTGTCTACAGATAAGGGTTTTCCTTGTGCTATAGCTCTCTAATATACATGCGGGGTCCAACAGTAGTACTCGACCCAATATCTCAGGGCACCAACTAAGAAGGCTAGACTGTGCCCTTAACCGTACTACCCGACTATCCAGGTACTAGAGAGTATCTTCCCGAGTGTTTTTCTTGGTGGCACTATAGCAATCAAGTGACCGATCGATTTATCTATGGAGGGCTTCAGGAGATCTAGGTTGATTCGTATACATGTGTTGTCTACTGCGCTACCACTCAAAGGGGCACCAACATGGATTACAAGGGTGGCCAACATATGTGCGCATAAGTACCACTTGTATTTCCTATGTGTATGACTCCCCGACCATGGGTTTATGCACGTAACGACAGATCTCTGTAGCTTTAATACGCTAGAATACGTCTCTACCCTGAAAAAAATTAACCCACAATTTTTTGCCAAGGAAAGTGCTCTTGTATCACTTGTAGTATTCCATATATAAAATCATATGCAGAACATAAATATTTTAGCTAGAAATGGCAAAACAACAATGATATAACCAGAACAATACCAAAATAATACTAGAATAACACTAGAAAGATCACCTTGATTAATGATAGCAATGTTCACTTGCCTCTTCGAGGGGTAACCTCCAACAGAGCAGAGCTCAATTACAATAATATCCAAGACAAAACTTTGCATACCCTCTACTCCTATTTATACTAAATCTGTCTATCCAAAAGACCAATCTAGAGGAAGATCCTTCTAGAAGCGGAAGATTCTATAAGGTTTTCTTACTTTTGACTTATTCTTCCTTATTGCTAGGCCTTATTAATATTGGCGTTTATTACATGGAAATATATTATTCTACCTATGTGAGGGGTTAGGGAGGTTAGGTCCCTAACAACTATGGATCCATGTTCCAACCACTCCATTCCGTGACACCTTTATTGTAGAACCATTGCAACATATATGAAAATTTCAGCTATTATATTCCTTGTTGTCACATGTTCATTCATTGTTGTAGATCTATGTGATACCTCTATTATAGATTTGTCATTGTAGAACTATGACCCAATCCTACTACTTTGGAACCTGCAAATGCTCCACTGGACTGTCTTAAGTGCATGTTTCTATTTGAGCATCAAGTTGGTTATTGAATTACCATTTTGGTTAAGGGATGTCGCCTACTCAACAAGCTAGATTCTAGGAGTTTAGTTTTGAGTTATTTTGTAATATATTCTAGGACTCTGTTTCGTAAGTGGCTTGAGAATATTTAATTCTAAAGCACACTATCGTTAATAATGTTAATGAAACTATTATATTAGATGCAACATCTACCTCTATGTGAAGGGGGGACGAGATAGATAGTTTGTTGTATATATTTCTCTATAATCAAGTTACTTTGCTTAGTATTTCATTTCTCTCCATGTATGAATCGAGTGTAACTAGTTGCGAGTCCAAAATTATTTACTGAATCTCTCCAATGCATTGCTCTTCATAGGAAGGGCCCACTTTGAAGGGACATGTGCCATATTACTTGTTGTTTTGTAATTAGTTACATTATTTTTAATAGTTTTGCACTTTACTGATTGTTGTAGATTAAGTGAATGTATATATATCTTCTACTAAATAGTTCATAATGTGTTGCTACATAACATAACATTTAATATATTTGTGTGCTATTGATATTTTATTTGTAGGTTACAGTTTCTTTTCCGTTCTTATGCTTGTTGCTTTCTATACTGTAATGCTCGGTTTCTTATAGATAGAATTGGACTTCTAGTTAGAATACTAACAACATGCTAATGTTGATTTTTAATTAAAGTTCTTAAGACTCACATATATTTTTCACAACACTTCATAAGCATTCAAGCCTTGGGTTGACAATTAAATGCACTTGTAAACTAGATATCCCGTTTAGAATTGTTATGGTATTTAGTAAGTCTGGCACCAATCAAAAGAAATATTGGGATTCATCCATTCTTTCACGTGTCTTGCTTGAAAAAGGTAGTGGGATTGAATTGAAGGGTGCAAACTAACTTACTAGAAATTGATGAAGAAGGGTTGATTTGGATCCAACCAAAAGAAATATTGGTTACTAACGAACATCAATTGTTCCAACACATGGTTCAAGAAGTACTAATCCAGTGGAAATATATGCAACCAGGAGACGCCACATGGGAACCAACATTGATTCTACAACAATTTCTACACCTCCATCCTTCAACAATGTTGCTTTTGAAGGGGGAAGGAATGTTAGGGTCCTACTCTAACCTCCCTGCTTTAGGGTACTTAGGAGTTAGTTAATTAATGTATACAACCATCTTCTTTGAAAAAGGCCCATCAGATAGTTAGTGGATAGTTATTTAATGTAAAAGAGTCCTCTTTATGAAATAAGACCCACTAGGTAAATGGTACTCATTAATGATGGGACCACACGTAGTTAGGGTTTTTCTATTGAGAATCTATTTATAGAGCTAGGAGGCTTTGTAATGTTTTTGTCATGTATTGTTGCAATTGGAGCTTTGTTCAATGAGAGGTTTCCCTACCTTTAGAAGCAAGTGAACATTGCTTTCTCTTTTTGATAATCATTAATGCAAGGGTATAATTTCCATATTTCATCTCATTTGACTCTTGTATATACTTCTGTACAATTATATTCTTTAAATACCTTGTATGTGATTCAAGTTTAAGGGTTAAAGATCATTACAAAATAAATGAGTTGCTCTTATGTTTTATGTTTCAAGTCATTCACAAATGAATAAGCAAATTATACTACAATACTTTATGTATTATGTCTTTTTCAATGAATATCCAAATCATATTATAATGCTCTATGTATTGTTCATGGGACCTAAAATGTTATCCTTTAAATAGATACCTCATCCTTAACTCATTAATGACAAATTAGACACTAAAACCATCAATAAATTGTTTTCTAACATTCCTCAATACCAACAATATATTATGTTATAACATTCCTCAATATTTCATGTCACTAAAAATATACATTAAACTAACTAAGTACAATCAAAACAAATGCCATTGCAGTGGCGATGTCCTTGCCGAATAGTTTTGATAGAACTACCACTGTAGGTGAAATATATCCTTTGGGTTCAAATAGATCTAAGCTTTGAGAAGCCTTCCGAAGCCATTTTATTTGATAGTTCCCCTATTGTTACATGATTAGAGTGTGTTAAAGGAATCTATGAACTGTCATTAGTGAGTGTTTCTACTTTGGTTGTTCCAAAGCCACTGAGCACAACGACATCCTTCCCAAGGAAGAACATGTTCGTGCCATCTTGATTGCAACGAGGTCTTCTCAGTCTAGACAACATGTAAAACGTTTGGTTGAAGGGAGTTTACGTTGGAAAAAAGACTGGATGGTCATGGTCAAGACGTTGGAACGTACTCATCGATTGATGAGAGATGATCCTCGCAAAATTTTCGATGAAGAAGATATGTTGGATGACTACTCTCTCAAAACACAAATCTCGATCAATTCGTTAAGTTTCAACGATTTCTCTAGCCCTTTTGTGATCGATTTCTCTAGCCCTTTTGTGATCGATTTCTCTCTATGAATTCATAAATACTCGTGCTATCTATATGAGAGGCTATGGTGTAACAAGATTTTCAAGTGTGACTTTATCTCTAAATGGCACAATCATACAATAAAGGATTGGGATGTTAAATTCGTTCTCCCTAGTTTGCCAAATATGCAACGAATCTTGAGTAAGCTCTTAGATTGCACTCCTTAGGGAAGCCACATGGTGACAAACTCTCTCATTCACCACACCCTCGAGTTTCTCCTGAAGGAATGCCAAAAAATCTATGGGACAATTCACCATTTCATATGCAATCTGGTAGATTCCTTCTTAGTCATGTCCATAGACAATGTTCTTTTACTCAACAATATTTATAAACTATTCTGCCGCCAGTTCATTTGGAGTTTAATTGTACCTGTAGACAACTTTTAGTTGCTGACAAAGTTAACTTGTGTTGTGTAGAGAGACCTTTGGAGTCATTGTTGGCTAAAATTTTGGATCATCATAGAAAATGCATGAACATCCGTATAACTTCTAGGAAAGAATCAACAACCAAGGTTGAGAAGACTCCACATACAAGAGGTAAGAAATTAACAACCAAGGTCGAGGAGACTCCACATACAGGAGGTAAAGAAGCTACTCAGCTAGTTGTGCTAGTTGTATCACTGGGGTAAGCAATTGAAGAGAAGTTATTGATCACCTAGTGGGATGTTGATGATGATGTGCCTCCTTCGCAGATAACTAATTCTAAGACTTAAATGGATTTCGATGCTGAAAACGCGTTCGGATCATCCAAGGATACTGGTTATCAACCTGGAGGTAGCATAATTAATCCAAGTATTGAAATGACAAACAATACACGACAAGCTCATGGAAAACCGACGCAACAAATAACGAGATCAGAGTGTTATAATGCATTTATGAACTACCACTGCCTTGGCCCAATAACTCACCTGCATTTATGATCCACCTCTGCCTCGACAATAAGAGTTCCATTTTAATCATGAATAGGATCATCGAAAAATGTTTTCAAAAAATTAAAAAAACAAAAAAATTGCATTAGCAATGTCAAACATTAATAAACCCTCACAAATTTTTAATCAATGACTGAATTAATAGGAAATCAACAATGTATTGATTTCTATAGTCCCTCCGATAGGGACTAATAACATCATACAAAATGTATTGGCCTCATTAAAGCGCAAATACACCCTTCAATTATCATATATAATTAGTACATAATATCTATGTTACCATGTTAGCATAACGAGTTGTTATGGAAGAAAATTAAAGAAATGAAAACACGATGGAAGCACAATTTCTTAGTTGTTTATATTCCCATGGCAAGAAAAGCAACTAAAAATTATGAATTAAAAAAATTGTAAACATTAAAATGCAAGTGTAATAATTGCATACAATGAATAGATTTACTTCTAAAAATTTGAATAATAAATCAAAATGCAAGTGTAATAATTGCATACAATGAATAGATTTACTTCTAAAATTTTGAATAATAAATCATTTTTAATGAAACACATTTACTTTTAATAATAATTTTTAATGTGCTTAATATGTATACATTGTGCAAGAGAAGACCATTTGTTATACCTCAAAACCCTCTTGGTCCAATTTCTGTTTTATTATAATGTTTGTTTGATTTTTATTTTGGATATTTGGAATAATATAAAAATAACATTTCACTTTGAAACCCTAATTATATATACATTATCCTTACAAATTTGATATCCTTTCTAATTTATATTTATGTTTTTACTTTTGTTAATATCACTATATATACATTATCTTTACAAAATTACTTAAAATTACAAATTTGAGATACTTCCCAATTTCATTTCAATAATATGCCTTTATTTTTGTTAATATTACTTCTCTTAATTCCTTGTATTATCCAAAAGTAACCCATGTAAATATTTTTAATTCAATAATTTTTTTATTAACAATCCTATTTCTATCACAACTTACTTTCATATTATTTTTTATTTTTCACATATACCTTTGTATTTTACAACCCATCATTTCTTTATTTATAATATACATTTTCCAAAATAACATTACTATCATAACCAAATACCATTATTGTATTATTTATAATATGCATTGTCCAAAATAACATTTACTATAATAACCAAATTCCAAATTTATAATGTACATTGTCCAAAATAACATTTTGCTATTATAACCAAATACACGTATAACACTAAAATACAACAAGGTCAATAAAAGAATAATAATAAATCTTCAAAATCAAAAGAATTTATTTAATAAATCTTCAAAAGCAAAAACATTTGTCAAAATAAAGTTGAAAGGAATTGCACATTCAACACACAAAATGCACATGTAATTTTAAATGTTGGAGGAACACTAATACCAAATGTACATATAACACTCAAATACAACAACATCAATAAAAAAGAACAATAATAAATCTTCAAAATCAAAAGCATTTATCAAAATAAAGTTGAAAGGAATTGCACATTCAACACACAAAATGCACATGCAATTACAAATGTTGGAGGAACACTAGGAACATTTATCTAATAAGAGATTTTTTATTAAAAGAAAATATAGTATTTCTTTAATATATTAAATGAATTAAGAGACATTGGGAAAACTTTTATTTATACAAAAGGAAAACTTAATTTGTGGTTGAGTTGTTTATGAGAATTAGGTTTTTATCTATTTAGTTTATTGATAATGATGATGATGATTAACGTCCACTAAGATCGAATTGGTCTATCAGACCTTAAGAGGGTAAGTGATTACTTGCGATTCTTTATAATTTTGTTTCTGTGCTCAAAAAGCATTAAGAGAAGCTTTCCAAGATCACCATACTTTTGTTGAGTTAAGAGATTAGGAATGTTGGTAGTATGACAAATATTTTGAAAATGAGATCTAATATGGGTATAGGCTGGACAATCTAAGAGAAAATGCTTTTCATCTTCAACCTTCTTAGTGTCACAAAGCTGACACACTCTTTCATCCCATGACGTTTTAGGAATTGACCAACACCCAGTTTCACTATGGAGCTCGTAAGAATTTGTTCTTATCTTAGCAATACTTATTTTTTTCTTTACACTTGGCAAAACAAATATATAATTTTGATCTTCTAGATTAGGGTTGATTACATCCTTATAATACCTTAATTTTCTTTTTTCCTCTAACTCTTTATCACACCACATTTTCTCCTTAAATTTTGATTTGACGTTGTTTTTAATAGTATATTTATTCTGTAGAATGGTGTCTTCCATGATTCCTCAATAGTTTAGCCAAGACCGGACATCTTTATGCCATCCTCGCTTGAGTCGATGGTGGTTATGACTCAATTTTGAAGCAATTTTAGGAAGCCTCCTGTCTTCCATGTTGTTTAACTTGTTCTTATACATTAAGTATCTAGCCATAACCATGCTCTCAATGGGGGAGAGGCTTGTTTTAAGAGGAGGATGGGATATGACGCATTTCCTTTAATTTTGAGATTAAACATACTACTTATTTACTTGAATCCATTTTGACATTGTACAAAATATCAAATGATTAAAGAACAAAGAATCATTACAAAACTACTAGTTTATATATAAAATAAGTTGGAAACACAAAAATATTTACATTGATAAAAAATGAATGCTAACAAGTCAATGGTTGTAAGTACCCCAAGTATAATTAAGTGATTAATGAAAGTCATATAAATGATTAAAGACAATGCAAATGTAAAAATAAATGAGACAAAAGAAGGAAAAAAAATAAAAATAATATTAAGAGTGAAAATAAGAGGAAAAGGAAATGCTCCCATTGCCCCAACTCTCCCTATTTCTTTTTGTACTTTCACTTTGAAAGGGTATTTTAGGCCAGGATGAGAGAATGTGAAGGAGAAGGAGAAGGAGCTCTGTGAATTCTTGAATGACTATAGAGCCATGAACTATACTGTACTTGCCGAAATGAAAGTTGAGCAACCATTCAAAATTGGTTTTCCAATTTAGGTTGTAAAAAAATCTATATTATCTTTTGGGTTGTAAAAATATCTATATTATCTTATGGTGTTTAATGGTTGTGTGATTGTACTCTGTATATTCTTGCTGTAGTCCTAGTTTGAATATGGTGATAAAGTCAGGTTTGGATTTGATTGGGCTCTCATCCCCATCCATAATGGATTGGGCCTTTTCACCACCAACCATTGTTGATCAAGCTTGTGATTGGACAATGATACGATTTACCATAACTATCACATGCAAATTACACATTCAATTGACTCAATAACCATTGTTGACAATGCTCACATACTCATAGCACTTAGATTGATTTTGTTGACAATATTTTAATTGGTAGGTGGATATAAGTGACTATGCTTTGTAGAAACCAAATGTGGCATCTCAGCTCTATGTATCATCATCTACAACCAATCCATTCAGCATATGCTACAACCATACTCTATGTTGATGTGCTTTATCTGACAATTACAGTTATAAGGAATGGTCTGTTTGAGGGGCATGCCATGAGTAGGCAACACTAATCTGAGTCGTGTTGGATTTACTAAAATTCATATCACATTGTAGAGAGAAAAGTAGGAAGTATAAGCCTGGAATCAATTCAGTTTATTGCAACAATCATCTGGTTATTTACGCCATGCAATCTCTATATCACTTATTTGTTAGTAGAAATCACAATGTGTAACATGAAGATCCTGTGCAATCAAAATGCGGGGATAGCTCAGTTGGGAGAGCGTCAGACTGAAGATCTGAAGGTCACGTGTTCGATCCACACTCACCACATTTTGTCGTCTCATTTTGAAGTCCTCCTATGCAAACTATTAATAGGAGAGTTGAAAGTTGTCTATGACAATCTATTTTCTATTTCATGATAGGTTGATATTTTTAATATATCTGTTTTATCAGATGGAGAGTTGTTCACGCGTAGGGTTACATCGATTACATTTTGGTGAAATCTCCATTTTTTTGTTGTTTAAATTGTATTTTTGAATGTAAAATTTATGAAGGTATACATACCCTACTTCCTCTGGGTTTGAACTTGTGACTTAGTAGGAGGAAACACATGTTCTTAATCATAAGGCCCAATCAGGAATATCCTCCTAGGCAAGATGTTACACTGCAACTATGTGTAGTATTTAGCTTTACATATAGAGTTAAGTCTAGATGCTACTTGAAAATACATGATTCTATTAGTGTTAGCTTCCACAATGAGCACAAGGGATACTCGCTTACTTGTGAATACTATTTGGATTGGAATTGTCCTCTCAGTTCCAGAGTATGACCTAAATATGCTTTTGATTGGTTAAGTGCTCATTTTTCTTGGTTAAGTTTGTCCTCTTACATATCGTCAATGGGTTATTTCAGGTGGCTAGATTTTGTCTACATACAATGATGTTGTTACATGTCAGGGCCTTGAGCGCTTGTATCAAAAAAGGCTTGTCTGGTAGTCCTGAGCTTTGTAGGTTTTTTCTTGCTTTTGAAAAAAATGGCATTAGCGCGAATCACTTTTAAGAAGGTTACATTAAGAGGGGGTCGAAAAAATTAAAGAGGTTATATTAGGAGGGGACCAATGAAATTAAGGATGTGTGAGTGGAGTCTTGAAGGTTGAGAAAGTAAACACTCACCCCACAACCAATCAATCATTATGTTAATAGGAGACACCGCTTCCTTGTGACTGCCTCTAATTGACATAAGAATCATGATATATTGAGATTTATATGTTATTGCAAAGCAACCCTCATAACCAATGTAAAATAATATATAAGTAGAAATAATATTTTATAGAAAACACTATAGTTATAAAAATGATAGAGAATTATGTCATTGACTTTCAATATCTTAAGTAATTTTGGTTCTATAAAAATTATAAAATAACGTGTCTTAATCTTTTACACCATTTTAAATATTTTATTTTTCCAAGTTTCTATTCTTCACTTGTAACAAATTTTCCATAGTTAATATTTGTATGGAAAAATTTAAGGGAAAATCTCTAAACAATTCTTTGCATTTTGTGGACGTACTCTATGGAAATCCATTACACCAATTACAACAAATGACTCAATGAAAACATTAAACGAAACATAAAATAAAGATAGCCAATCCTAAAGATCATTCTCAAAACCTTTTACATTAAAATTGAGCAAAAAATTATTTTATTTATTATTACAAAATATATAATATTTTAAATTAAAAAAAAAAAATCATTTCCAAAGTACAACAAACAACATTCATTTGATAGATATATATATATATATTTATTCACCATTTGATTCCTGGAATAATGCGACTGAGCTATTACACCGGCAAAAAACAACGCTGTCGTATTTTATATTTTACATAATAAACTTTATAGAGTATATATACATATTTTTTATCATAATATTTTATTTGTAATATTCTCTTTTATTTTTTAAACACGAGGTTAGTATCATTTGCATAATTGGAATTCTCATCAAAACTAATTAAACATTACTTTCTATATAAATCAAATTTTTTCCTCTTACATTAATTTCATTACAAGGTGTTCGTTTTACTTTTACTTCTTTAATACATACTTTAATTTTTTTATCTATATTTTTTGGTTTAATTATAAATTAAGATACAAGTTTTATTTTGTGGATAGGGTATATATATCTTTTTAGACTTTATTAATAAAATCGTTGAACGAAGGAAATCTCATACACCACCAATTTGATGTATGACTTAACCGTGACCTTAAAAATAGATTATTATTATTATTATATTTCATTTATTTTTCAAATAATAAAATATATAAATAAAGTTTATATTTATTAAAATCATTCTTTAATTCTGTTATCTATATTTTTGGTTTATTAATTATAAATCTAGATACAAATTTTATTTCATTTATTTTTCCAAATAATAAGATATATAAATAA
>JASDQU010246636.1:0-12327 GCA_032191745.1 Picea mariana
GGTTAACCCTAAAATAAGGAAAGTGGGGCCAAGTGACCTAGAATAGTTTTTAAGGAAGCTACTTGGAGAGTATAAATAAGAGGCAAGACTCTCTCATTTTAGATACACTTGAGAATATTGAATATATATAGGTTTTTGAGGTAACCAAGGATATCTAAGCCTAAATTCTGAGGGAAGATGAAGAAAAGAAGGCCGAAATGCTAGGAAGGATAAATTCTTTTGATGGTGTTTTCTAAGGTATGTTATTTACAGGTCATCTCACGATTTTCAAACCATGAAATTGCTATTCCAGTGAGAAAAAATACCCAAGTATCTGTGGTAAAAAAATAAGCTTGTGGGTCGTTGTATTTTGGGAGTTACACTCCATGGAAAATAGGGTTTGTGTCTAGTCCTGAAACTATTCAAAAACATGTGTTTTGGGTAAAAACGTCATAACTTCTTCATAACAGATCCAAATTCAGTGATACAAAATGTGTTGGTTAGAGTACATTCTATAGTATTCTTTGTAATAGTTTCAAATCAATTTATAAAATATTCCGTGTGGGGCATGCTCTACAAGGTATCTCTCTAGAATAAGCCAGAATTCAGCAAGGTATGCCATTTTTGCTATAACGCCTTTTCTGAGAGGTTCCAAGTAGTGAAAATTGGAGGAATGGCATAAAACACACTGAAGAACATTGTATATCAGTTTCATATCTTTATACATTATAGGTACAAATTTATGATTACTTCAAGTTAGGGTTGTTGACTAATCCAAAACTAGGCATGTGAGACTAAAGAAAAGTTTGATGAAAATGCTAGTCTCTTGTTTTTAAAGTTAAAGAAGGTTTGCAGGAATGTGATAATATACACCAGGTCTATTATAGAGCTACAAATAATATTTGGATGATGAAATTGATGAGGAATTTTGGTTCAGGTACATGTTGAGTACATGGTTGAGACAACTAGTTTATGAGTTGGCACATACATGAGGTGTATAGTTGATGATGTTGGTATATATTGATGAGTCATAGTTGATGAGTAGTTGACACATGATTGGTACATACTTGGTACATGGTTGTATGAACTTTTTTATGGTATAGGTTGATTATAGGTTGTTTGGTACAGGTTGGTGCATGGTTGATGCACTTGTTTATGGTACAGGTTGATTACAGGTTGAGGTACAGGTTGATGCATGGTTTAGATTTATTGGTATAGGTTTACAAAGGTATATCTCATGGTGATAGTGTGACAGTGGTTCCATCATTCTACTTCTACTTCAATGTGGCAGGACGAGGCAAGGACAGGTGGTTGTAGCCACCTTCCGGTTGTAGTCGGAGAACATAGGGGGTTGTAGCCTCCTTCTGGTTGTCGCCAGAGAATTGGGGAGTTCGAGCTTCCTTTAGTTTGTAGCCTGAGAAACTAGGGGGTTGGAGCCTCCTTCCAGCTATAGCTGGAAAACAAAGGAATTTTGTGCTTCCAATGAATGTAATTCTTCAAGACATATAAGAAAAAGCATTCTGTGGTTTTCTCCTGCTTTGGGTTTCCACGTAAAACACTGGATAACTATGTATGTGTATGATTGTTCATTTGTTCATTGCTCATTATTGGATGATAATTCTACATTGACATAACACTTGGATTATTTGGTTAAAAAAGGATTAAATTTCTCTATTACTGATTCACCCCCCCTCTCAGTAATCCAACATAAGTATCATGAATCAAAGGGCTATGAGGGAGAGATAAATAGTAAGAGAAAGTCCAGAAACAAATAGCACAAAAATAGGGGAAGAATCACCTCAAAGGGAGCATCATCTCAGGAAAAGAGAAAATAAACATCCCCTTTGTCATAGTTTTCAAATAGGGATAGATAAACAGTAAAAGAAATTCCAAAAGCAAATAGAGTAAAAATAGGGGAAACATCACCTAAGGGGGAGCATCATCTGAGGGAAAGAGAAAAGAAATATCCCCTCTTCCATTGATGTCAAAGGGGGAGAGATAAAGAGTAAAACAAAGTCAGCTCAAAGAACTCAATACATAATACATTCACAACGAGAGTAAAATTGTTTTACTAAGGTTTCCATCAATAACAAAGGGGGGGATTGTTGGAAATGTGGTTGTCATTGAAGTCAACCTTGATAGATAGGTGAAGTATAATTGATTGATTGGTTTGAGAAGAACTGTCAATATTGGACATCTTATTATGAAGGTGACTTGAATGTCAAGCATTGTCAATATTGGACATAATGTTATGAAGGTGACTTGAATGTCAAGAATTGTCAATATTGGACATAATGTTATGAAGGTAACTTGAATATCAGTAGAAAGATAATATTGACTAATATATTGTATGAACTTGATGCACTCATTGTTGGGGCTCAGAAATGTCCTATTCTCATCCACCTTTCCCTTCATCATTCTCCACATTTCATCACCCCATTAACCTTTCACGATATCATTTCCATAAATATACTTGGGTTTCACCTTATTATTCTCCACTTTATTCATTTTAGTATTTGAAATGAATTTGTGATTAAATGTTAGAAAATCAACATGTTTTCATATATATCTCAAATATGTGTGAGCTTTGTAATGTGTAGGAATATGTGAAGGATTAATTCAAAGGACTTCTCCAATATTTCCTCCACCATTTCAATATGTGAGGAGATAATTCAAGCCCATTCCAAGGAGAAGATCATGGATATTTGGTTGGAATATCTTATCCAAGATATATGCGAGATATGTGTGAGGATTTGAAGGGATTATATTTTGTAATAATGGGAAATAGGTTGAGAGAAAAGTGGATCTGTAATAATGAGATGGTTATCTTATCTTCAAGGCTCTCATGTATAAAAGAGAGTGCTCTCTCTTCATGAGGATTCAAGTAGAAGAGGAATTAGAATTATATTATGTAATTAGAATCAGAGTAGCCATTAGGATTCGGAAGAGAAAGGGATTCTTAGATTTGATTCATGGTTTTGGTTTTCATTCTTTCATTATTCTGTTATGAAGATTGATTTGATTATTGAATATAAGAATGCTTCACTGGTGGGATCTCACATATGTTGTTGTGTCATTCAACTCTTCACTTGTTGTATCTGCTTTTCCTTCATGTAGTTCTCCATTTCTAGATTAATTCCATTTACACAATTTCCCATTCCTAGATTAATGATTCTATTTCAGTCGCGTGTTAGATTAATGATTTCATTTCAGTCATGTGTTAGATTAATGATTCAATTTCCGTCGTAGATTAAACATTAGATTAGATTAGTCCTAATTTAATCTTGCATATACTTTGCATGTGATTGTTCATTTTACGAACCCCGGGTTGAAAAATTAGATAGTTGGGCAAGTACTACAACTCAATTAATACAACATTAGTTCGGGCCAATATAATGACTGTCGTTCCCTTGTCACGGTTGCTGTTCCTTTTATTGTTCCTTTGAATAGAACAATTTTCGTTCCTTTTGTTACGATTGTTGTCCCTTTGCAGGGGTTAAATCTCTGGAGGACAGGTATTGAAAATGGATGGTAAGAACCTACGTAGGAAACAAGTAAAACTCTTGTGCTAGCGCCTACCTTTGGATGATGCATAGAGGTTATATTTTAGCACATCTTTAGAGCCGAACACTCATCCTAGTAGAAATATAGACTATGGTGGAATGTGTTATTAACATCCATGCACNNNNAAAAGGGTAAATGGAGAATACAATATGGATCCATACAAGTCATAGATTCAAGAAGTCTAGTATAAAGTCTCAATAAGAAAAGTGTTGACCAGTCAAACCTTAAGTTGAGTCGAAAACAATTGTATCGACCAGTCAAACCTTAAGTCGAGTCGGAAACAATTGTATCGACCAGTCAAACCTTAAGTCGAGTCTAAACAATTAAATGGGTCAATTCGACTAAGTAAATGCAAGGAGAAAGGATCAAAGTCTAGTGTTTTAATAAAATACAGTAGATATCAAGAAGTTTGGTATAAACATCTCAACAAGAAGTTGAATAAGTTGAAATTGAAAAATTTGAAGGTCGAAGTTAAAAAAAATGCAGTAGATATCAAGAAGTCTGGTATAGACATCTGAGCAAGAAGTTGAATAAGTCAAAATTGAAAAAGTCGAAGATTGAATTCAAAGAGATCAAAGGTATAAATCGAAGAGGTCGAAGAAGTCGAAGGTCGAAGCTGGATAAGTAGAAGAAGTTGAAGTAGAAGAATTCGAAGATAGGTCCGAGTAGAAGTGAAGTAAAGTACCCCGAAGGTTGAAGTTGAAGGAAAATTGAGTCAGGAAATACAAGTAGATATGACCAAAGACAAATTACACAAGTCGGTTTTCTTGTAAATCGATTCGGTCCAAGTAGAAGTGAAGTAAATCACCTCAAAGGTCAAAGTCAAAGAAAATTGAGTTGGGGAATACAAGTCGGCCAAAGCAAGTCGGGACGACCAAATTCAAATTACTCAAGTCAATTTTTCTTCTAAGTCAGATAGGTTCGAGTAGAAGTGAAGTAAATTACCCTGAAGATCAAATTTGAAAGAAAATTGAGTCGAGAAATACAAGTCGACCAAAGCAAGTCGAGACAACTAAAGTTGAATTTCTCAAGTTAGTTTTCTTCCATGTCGATTCGATCCAAGAAATAAGTAACCTAAAGGTTGAATTCAAATCAAATTCAGGTTGAGGCTTAAGCAAGTTGGGTTGACTAGAATTGAAATACTCAAGTCGAAATTTTTTCTAGTTGAGTCGTCTGAAAAAATGTTTGTCGGTCGAATGAGGAAGAAAATATAAAAAAGGGTGAGACCAAGTCAAATCTTTAGTAACTAATAGCTGAGAGGGAAACGATTTTAATATCCACCACCAAGTAAAAATTTTACAAGTTGAGTTTAAATAGTCACCAACAAAGGATATATATGGAGGTTGATTTAGACATTCACGAAAAAGAAAAATGTACTGAAGTCGATCTGGCATATGACGACGAAAGGCAAATCTGGGCAAGTTTCCTTCAAAGAAATGCCCATACCTGCCACCTCACACATTTTCTGGGGAAAACACTTGTATGTCAACTAATTGGGAATGTTATTCACAAAACCCATGTCATGGAATTTTAAAATTCATTTCCATTGCTGCAAAATATTTATACGAAAATAGTTGTCTGATTTGGTGTACGAAAATCAATTATTAAAAGTCACCATTTGTGTTAATTTAATGAAGGGGGGAAATGTTTCATTCTGTTAGCACATAAACTTGTCAGGGTCTTGTGAGTCTGTGTTTTCTACCTAGGTCTGTAATTTTTCTTGTTTCCCTCCTTTTGCAAACTCGATCGTAAGTTTTCCTTTCGACTCTTAGTTTTCAGTTGTTTGACTTCACCCATTTGACATACTTGTTTTTCCTTAATTTCTTGCCTGAAGAATATCGACCCTTAGCCTTCATGTTTTCCCCTAAGGCTGATCACCCCTCTTTTTTCCTCTGCCATTGATCCTTTTGTTTTCTCAAGCCCTCAGCTAGTCATCCGAGTAATTGTTCACAGGTCGCAGTCATGACCACCAAGCACAACACTTGAAGCGGTTTGATGTGGACTCAAATCAAGCGAGCGAGAGAGATTTATTTCCAACAACAAAGATCCATCAAGTAGATCAGATCGACGATGATCGGGTAATCAAGATCCTGCAGTTGCATTAAGTTTAACATCAAGGAGGGGTCCGAAGTCACGAAAATATTGAAGCCTTTCATTTCTAAAGCACACGTGGTGCATGATTAAGCATAAATCGTGATTTTGCGAGTCAGAGTAGTTAAAGATAATAGTCTTTAAAACTCGTGAAATGCGAAATTGTGAAAAGATCGCAATCGTTGATAAAAGGAGAGATCTATACTATTGGATTAGATTTTCGCGATTTCACGAGTCAGAGCAGTCAAAGAGAAGAGTCTTTAGAACTCACGAAACGCCAAATCATGAAAAGATTGCAGACGTTGATCAAAGGAGAGATCTAGACCATTGGATCATATTTTCATGATTTCACGAGTCGGGCAAGTAAGAGGGAAGAGTTTTGAAGATTCACGAAGCACGATGTCTCGAAGTGTCGATGTTGTCTAGGCCGTTCAATCAAAGGGGATGCATGTCACCTGATCCAAGCATCGGGATTTCGCAACTCAGAGGTTTAAGTGTAGAACACAACATGAGCTCGCGAAATGCGAAATCACAAGGCGCCTGAGAGTTGGGCCCATGATCACAGCCCACGGTCATATGAAAAGTGGGGCCACAAAGAAAAGGAATGATCCCGTTGAGAAGTGGGCGGCTGAGGTTGTTCAAGGAGATGATCTTGGACGTCGGATTTGAGGCAAATCCAATTGTTGATCCGAATGGACCATTTCGCGGGAGAAATCATCGAGATATTTGAAATCAAGGGGAGTGAAAACTTCTGAAATGAAAAATCCTGAGATTCCAGATGGGATTGGCATGAGGCAATAGCCCGAAGTCACATGGGGCAAAGAAAAGGAGCTGCACAAAATATCAAAGCGCCTGAGTTGGTCACAGAGAAGGATCTGCATGGCCTCGAGGTGCTAGAATTGACTCGAAGGAGTCGTGAGCTCACCTCAAACATTAATGGGTGTCAGGCTTCATCTTGATCCCAATAAAAGTAGTTAATGAAAATGGGGAAGGTGGTTGAAACCTCGTTTCACCACATAAATGGAACGCATGGAAAGTCTAGCCGTGGAGGGAAGACTGTCAGCCGAAAGTTCCCTGTCATGGATTTTCTTTTGAAGCCCATACCAATCTGATCTTGCGTCTGACAAAAGAATGCAAGTGCACCCTGACAGGAGAAAATGCAGATGACAGGCCTTGAATNCATCTCTTTGTTCATCTGTGTTAAAAGACTCAGGTATGGATGATCCAATCGAGGATTGTTATGTTGCTATAAAGTAGGTTTGATTATAGTTGCATCGTGATCGGTTTTACTCAGTTCCCTGTGTTGTCTTTTCCCTCTTACACTAGATGGCTTGGGCATGGAAGATTTAGTCGAGTTGTTGTAGTTGTAGGATGATGGAGGTTTGATCATTATGTTGTAGCAGCTGTGTCGTTTGGATATATTGCAGTGTCTGAAGCTTGAGCTCAAGAGTGATATTGAGTCTAATATTTTCTTCTCTAAGCTATTGGAAGGCTTGATGCCCATAGAAGTCTCATTCACCTTTTTCATTAAGTCTCCCATCTGCTCACATTTAAAATCATTTTCTTGACTGAATTTAGTTGTGGCCCTCACTTCCCTGTGAATTTATGGCCTAGCTTTTTGAGTTAAAACGATACCATCCTGAGTCTACGTCCATTAGACCACCTTTAAATTTATTCATTGTGACATACAAACTGATGGGTATCAGGCTTACCTATGTCGCAATCTAGGGGTGACTTCTAGTGCTAACATTTCTGGTGCCATTATCGGGGACGAATTGAAGATTCTCCCTAGGTAGAATGACAATGAACTTCTGATTCTGAAGGTGCATCAGAACTCAGAACCTTTTGAAGATTGAAACTTGCACCTGGTGACTCCACTTTGGCGACTCCATTGTCTCGGCTCTATTGTTTCAGTGTGATTGCTTCTGGATACACTTGGTAGCCCCTGGGAGAACACAACAATCAGAGTTGGTCTTTGATGGTGGACAAAGACCAGACACACTGATTTTTCATATCATTCACCTGGCGACTCCATGGTTAAATGATCAATTGGTGACTCCACTGGTTCGAAATGGACAAAATACTGGCTCGAAGGTTTTCTCCCTTTAATTTTTCTATTGTTCCTAGTTTTCCTAATTTTTTCCCTACTGTGGATGAATGGGGTGATTATTTTCCCATATTTAGAAGACACAGAGATGCCAATCTTGTCGAACATCTTCGTGAGATTCATGAACTCATGCATCAGTGGGAGATACATCATGAGGATGTATTAATGAATATGTTCATGTTCTCATTAGATAGGGATGCTCATGAGTGGTATTGATACTTGCCTCCTACTAGCATCCCCTCCCTGAGAGAGTTTCATGCAGGTTTCAATAGACACTGTCAATAGTTTTATTCTTCCAAGTTAATTTGTCATAATTGTTGTGAATAATATAAAGGCTGTGTTCAAGGTATGACTATTTCAAATGAAATTTGTGAGGATAAAAGCTATGAGGACGGAAGCCGTGATAATGAAGGATATACCTCAGAGGAGTTGATGGAGATGGTAAAATCTCTTTCTGCAAGGATGGAGGGATTGGAGGAAGATTTTTCTCACCGCTCTTACGAAGAAGATGTAGAGGATATTTCGGTCCTTGAAACATAGGTTTTGGGCAGACCTTCTGATGATGAAGAAATGATGTCGAATAACGACCAAGAACAAATAGATTTTGATGGATATCCCAGCGAGGACGACGAAAAGTAGAGCTCTTCCATGGTTCCTGATTATAGTGATTGTGAAACTGATCCTGGGGAAAGCCGTGAAGGAGAAAAGGAGGATCCACATGTCTCAGCTATCTTGGTTTAGAAGTTTGCCCCTTTCAATTTCTCAGCCATATATGGTTATCCACATTCATTGTCGGTTATAAACAAATGGGATGATTATCTTCCGAGATTCAGAGGAAGCAAGCATGACCATCCCAGTGAGCACTTATTAAAATTTCATGCATACATGCTTGAACATGGCTTCTTTCATGAGGATGTCTGGATCAAGATGTTTTGTTTTTCTCTAGCAGAATATTCTCTTGGATGGTGTCTATCTCTCCCTGCTTCTAGTATCCATTCTTTGAAAGATTTTCACGATGATTTTAATTCGTATTACAGGAAGATTTACCCAGCTCATCTTATTTTTTATGACTGTTGGAAGGTTTGCACTCCACATTCTGTAGATAATAGAGTGTTCCTCGTGTGATGAGTCTCGTAAATATCTGATTGAGAGAGAAAGCGAGGATGAAACTGAGTATATTGCAAATACAGATGAAAAGTTTTCTCTCTGTGTTTCCAAAGAAGAAGTCCTTCCAGATGTGATTGATGATAGCGCCGATGATGGAATAACTATGGATGCATTATTTTTCACCCTATTACACTCGTTGTCTCAGATTTAAAAGAAGAAATGGTAGAAGAAAAGAATCAAGATATCACTCTTTTCTCTTTGCAAGATAGAGAAGTTTTGCATTCACCTAGCCCTAAAGAGTATTCAGAAGTAGAAAGAATAGGCTACCAATATTATTATGAAAGTGAAAGCTCCTACCAAGAGCAGCATGATAGAGAGAAAGAGCCATCCACGGATATACATGAAGAGACTTCTTGCTCTCAGCTAGCAGATGTTATCAAAGTAGACAAGGGAGAAATGGAGGAGTTAAAGGTGCAGTTTATCTCCTGTCTTGAACCTGCAATGAACAAGTATCACCTGGGATCAGCTGACCCACATCAGTCCTCTACCCACCTATACATTTTGAGAGCATCAAATGACCGATGAGCAACCAGGAAGCGTAGGAGGTAATTTCTTGCCAGTTGAGCTTTCCTGATTATAAATTGTGTGACCCTGTGGGGTTTTATATGGAGCTACATTTTCCAAAATCACTAGAGCCTACAAGGTTATTCATATTATCATCACTTAGGGGTATGGTTGGTGTTCCAAATCATGTTATTGTTCTGCTTTCATACTTCCCTTACCTTTTGTGGATCATTTGTAGTGAAGAGAATAATTATATTACCGAGCAATATGGTTGGCTATGGTGGAAGTTTGCTTTCACCTAGCATTTTGTAAAAATCAGTTAGCCTAGGATTGTACATAAATAAGCTCTTTTATGGAGCCCATGTGTATGTTTTCGTTTTTAGGTAAAGAAGTGTACGTATTTCCCTGTTTTCTTCTGTGAAAGTTTTGAGCTAGACTCCATAGCCCAACAGCCAAGGCACTGGAACTATTGGTTCTTGGAAGCTCACAAGGAGCATGCCATCCCTTGTGGAGCCTAATGTTTGCACATAAACTTGTCAGGGTCTTGTGAGTCTGTGTTTTCTACCTAGGTCTGTAATTTTTCCTATTTTTCTCCTTTTGCAAACTCGATCGTAAGTTTTCCTTTCGGCTCTTAGTTTTCAGATGTTTTCCTTCACCCATTTGACATACTTATTTTTCCCTAACCGCTTGCCTGAAGAATATAATCCCTTAGCCTTCATGTTTTCCCTTAAGGCCAATCACCCCTCTTTTTGCCTCTGCCATAGATCCTTTTGTTTTCTCAAGCCCTCAGCCAATCATCCGAGTAATTGTTCATAGGACACGGTCATGACCACCAAGCACAACACTTGAAGCGGTTTGATGTGGACTCAAATCAAGTGAGCGAGAGACATCAATTTCCAATAGTGGAGATCCATTAGGTAGATCAAATCGATGGTGATTGGGTAATCAGGATCCTACAGTTGCATCAAGTTTAGCATCAAGGAGGGCTTCGAAGTTGCAAAAAGATCGAAGCCGTTCATTTAGAAGGGACATGTGGTGCACAATTAAGCATAAATCGTGATTTCATGAGTCAGAGCAGTCAAAGGGAAGAGTCTTTAGAACTCGCGAAATGAGAAATCATGAAAATATCGTAGTCGTTGATCAAAGGAGAGATCTGGACCGTTGGATCAACATTTTGTGATTTCGCGAGTCAGAGCAGTCAAAGAGTAGAGTATTTAGAACTCGCAAAATGTGAAATCGTGAAAAGATCGCAGTCGTTGATCAAAGGATATATCTAGACCGTTGGATCATATTTTTGCGATTTCACGAGTCAGGAAAGTAAGAGGGAAGATCTTTGAAGATTCGTGAAGCATGAGTTCCTGAAGTGTCAATGTCATCTGGGCCGTTCGATCAAAGGGGATGCATTTCACTTGATACAAGTATCGCGATTTCATGACCTGGAGGTTTAAGTGTAGAACACAACATGAGCTCGCGAAACGTGAAATCGTGACGCGCATAAGAGTTGGGCCCACGATCATAGCCTGCAGTCATATGAAAGGTGGGGCCACAAAGAAAAGGAAAGCGCATGTCGAGAAGAGGGTGACTAATGTTTTTCGAGGAGATGATCTTGGCCATCGTATTTGAGGCAAATCCAACCGTTGATCTGAATGGACCATTTCGAGGGAGAAAGCATCGAGATATTTGAAATCAAGGGGAGTGAAAACTCCTGAAATGCAAAATCCTGAGATTTCAGATGGGATTGGCACAAGTTCATAACCTTAGGCTGCATGGGGCAAAGAAAAGGAGTTGTGAAAAAGATCAAAGAACCCAAGTCAGTCACAGAGAAGGATCTACGTGGCCTTGAGGTGCTAGAATTGACTCGAAGGAGTTGTGAGCTCACCTAGAACATTCATGGGTGTCAGGCTTCGTCCTGATCCCAATAAAAGTATTTAATAAAAATGGGGAAGGTGGTTGAAACCTCGTTTCACCACATAAATGGAAAGCATTGAAAGTTTGGTCGTGGAGGGAAGACTGTCATCCAAAAGTTCCCTGTCATGGATTTTCTTGTGAAGCCCATACTGATCTGATCTTGCATCTGACAGAAGAATGCAGGTGCACCCTGAAAGGAGAAAATGCAGATGACAAGCCTTGAATGCGATAGCTAGAGTGTGCTTATGAAGGGAGCAAGTTGTTTTTGAGTATAAATACTCAGTTTTGATATTTTTTTATGGTCGATGGTTGAGCTAAGCTCCTGATTGTAAAGATTTTGATGAAGCTCTGGTTGTGTATTTTGATTTGAGACTGTTAGATTAATAGAAGTCAGCTTATTTCCATCTCTTTGTTCAGCTGTGTTGAAACACTCGGGTATGGATGATCCAGCCAAGGATTGTTATGTTTTTATAATGTAGGTTTGATTATAGTTGCATCGTGATCAGTTTTACTCAGTTCCCTGTGTTGGCTTTTCCCTCTTACACTAGATGGCTCGGGCATGGAAGATTCAATTGAGTCGTTCTGTTGCAGGATGATGGAAGTTTGATCATTCTGCTACTGCAGCTGTGTCGTTTGGACATATTGAAGTGTCTGAATCTTGAGCTCAAGAGTGATCTTGAGTTTGAGATTTTCTTCGCTGAGATGTTGGCAAGCCTGATGCCCATAGCAATCTCATTCACCTTTATCATTAAGTATTCCCTCTACTCACATTAATACTCATTTTCCTGACTGAAGTTAGTTGTGGCCCTCACTTCCCTGTGCATTTCTGGCCTAGTTTTATGAGTTAAAACAATACCATCCTGAGTTTGCATCCATTAGATCGCCTTTAAATTTATTCATTGTGACATACAAACTTATGGGTATCAAGCTTACCTCTACCGCAATCTAGGGGTGACTTCTGGTGCTAACACATTCCAAAAAGACACATTGTTTCAAAGTGGCACCCC
>JASDQU010246638.1:4397-16625 GCA_032191745.1 Picea mariana
TTTGTGATGTTCTTTTGGGCCAACCTTATTTATGGAAACGTCATGTTGTATATGAGTCTAGGCCTAATAGTGTTATTATTACTTTGAACAGGAAATTGTACAGGATACCCGAGGCAGTCTCACCTAGTGTTATTTCCTTGATCTCTACTAAGCAATGTAGGAAGGTCATCTCTCAGACGGGGAAGTTTGTCTTCTTTGTGATTCGCTCTCAAAATAAGCGAAAGATCACAGCCACATTTGGGGTCTTTGTGGTTGACCTCTCCACACAGCAGAAGCAAGTAGATAAGGTCGTGGAAGAATACTCGAATATCTTCTCCTCACCTACAGGGGTATCTCTGCACTGTCAGGTCAAGCACCCCATTGATCTGACCCCCGGCGCAAAACTTCCCAATGGGCCAGTCTATCATCACTCTTTGTTAGAGAATGAGGAGATCAAGCAACAGATCCAAAAACTGCTCCACAAGGGGCACATCCGTCCCATCTCATCACCTTGTGGGAGCCCAATCGTGCTGGTACCAAAGAAAGACAGAACCTGGAAACTCTGTATTGATTAACGGGCTCTGAATAAAATCACAGTCAGAAATCGGTACCCGATTCCCTGAATCGACGACCTCCTTGATCAACTTACGGGGGTCAAATACTTAAGTAAGATTGATATGAAGTCTAGCTACCACTAGGTACCGATAGAACAGACAAATGAATGGAAGACTACCTTCAAGTCAAAGGAAGGCCTTTTTGAATGGTTGGTCATGACCTTTAGATTAACAAATGCTCGAGCCACTTTCATGAGGATGATGGACGATATCCTGTGACCATTCACCAATACTTTGTAGTGGTATATCCAGATGACATTCTAATTTACCACAAGACTTGGGCTGAACACTTTTAGTATATTCAGCAGGTTCTGCACACCCTGCGGTAGCACAAGCTATACGCCAACTTGGAAAAATGTTGCTTCGGCATGGACAGGGTCCATTACCTGGGCTACATCATTGATCAACATGGCGTACATGTGGATCCAGCCAAGATCCAAGTCATCCGTGACTGGCTAGCCCCAACCACACTCACTGATATTTAGAGCTTCTTGAGCCTTGCCAATTTCTACCATAGGTTCGTGCTGGGATTCTCCCATATTGCATGGGCCCTCAGTGAAATAAACAGGGGTGGTGGTAAGGCGAAATTTGCATGGGGTCGGTCCCAACAACAAGCGTTCGATGATTTGAAGCAGCGCTTGTGCTTAGCCCCAGTACTTTCACTACCAAACCTGCAGCATCCATTTGAGATCGAGACAGATGCTTCAGACTATGTTGTGGGCATCATTCTCACTCAACACGGCCACCCCGTGGCCTATCATAGTGAGACATTGTCAGATATTGTCTGTAAGTACCCTACTTACGAAAAAGAAATGTACTCCATTGTGAAATCCTGTCATCAGTTGAGACATTACATTCTTGGGAAGGAGACAGTCATCCACACTGATCATAAGCCACTACATTTCATGCAGACACAGGGAAAATTGTGAAATGACCGCCATCAAAAGTGGTCCACATACTTGCAGCAATTCCACATCAACATCAAGTATAAAATAGGAAGCACCAATCGCGTCACTGATTGCTTCAGCATACCACCAGTCACAACACTCACCATGGTGCTAGACTCTTGTGGCCATGAGACCTCTGGATGGCCCCAACTCTATGAGACAAACCCTGACTTCGACACCACCTACCAAATGTTGGGTGCAAACGCAGTTGTCGATAATTTCCATCTTCGTGATAGGTTGTTGTGTCGTTTGGGCCATATATGTGTTCCATCAAGCGAGCAAGCGAAGATGATATGGGAATCCCACTACAGTCGGGTGACAAGACACTTCGGTGTCGAAAATACAGTGGTGATGCTACAGAAACATTTCTACTTGCCGAAACTTCGACAAGAGGTCAACAAGTATATCAGGTCCTGCACTGCCTGCGTTATTGCCAAACCGGCCACTAAGAAACGGGGCATGTACACCCCTCTTCCTACTCTTGACAGGCCATGGGAATCCATCTCAATGGACTACATGCTGGACCTCCCGTCCACCAAGCAAGGAAATGATTGTGTTTTTGTGGTTGTTGATCGCTTTTCTAAGATAGTGATTATGGTTGCCTGCAAGAAGAGCATCACAGCAAAGGCCATTGCCAAGATATTCTTTGAACGAGTCTGGGTACATTTTGGTATCCCACAAACCATTGTCTTAGATCTGGATAGTAGATTTCTCAGCACATTCTGGTCGAGCCTCTGGTCATTGTTGGACACCAAGCTCACCAAATGGTCAAACCGAGGTTGTAAATCAAATGATTGTGCATATCCTTCGCATGTATAATTCAAAGCACCCACGCACATGGGATGAGAGCCTTCCCTATGTCCAACATAGCTACAATCGATCCCTACATAGCTCAATCGGACACAACCCCTTTCAGGTGGGGTTGGGATTCCAACCATTGGGTCCCATAGATGTTGCACTTCCCCTTGCGGTCACCTCGACCGACTCATCTCCTGCTCCAACTGAAGCTGATAAAGCCACCCGATTCATTGAGAAGATCTAGCACATCCACCAACAGGTTCAGGATATCTTACAAAAGTCCAATGACAAGTACAAACAACGCCATGATCAACATCGGGTGCCACATAAGTTTCAGGTGGGCTACAAAGTTTGGTTGCACTTGTAGAAAGAATTCCTTACAAGACCCCATCGGAAGCTTCGCCCACTCCATTATGGGTCATACACTATCACCAAGGCCATGGGGGATAATTCTTTTGAGCTCAACATTCCTCCTTTCCTTGGCCTGCACCCAGTGTTCAACGTGGACCTCCATTGGCCTTATTTCCCACCATTATTGGACACCTCAGACGTAGCAGAACAGCTGACACCAATAGAGCTCGACCTCGACTACATACAACAGGCATCCAATGATCAGATTGTGGACACACAGAGAAAGGGCACTCGACAAGAAAGGATCCAGATTTATCGAGTCGTTAAAGCAGGGCAGCTCCTACACCAAGGCAAGTGGCTCACCCGAGGCCAAATTCAGCAGAAATTTCCTCATCTGATGGGGGAAATCAACACAATGGAGACCATTGCTTCCTAAGGAGGGAGAATTGATCTAGGTGGATATCGGTGGCCACCCACCTTTTCCGGCTAGCTCAAAACAGCTTTCTAGCAATTTTGATAATTTACTATTTTTAGTAGTTTTTCAAGTCCTGAACTTCCAGAGCCGTTTTGAGGCCCTAAATGACATTTTTTGGGGTATGTTGCAGTCACAAAATTTCATTATGCAATTGTTGTAGTCCTCGGATAGATCTTTCCAATGGGCTATCATACGCCTAAAATGGAAATCGTATGCAAACGTTACGACCCCGGGAAGTTGATGTACTAACTTTCCCAAACGGGGCCCACATGACTTTTGGCGCTTCATCTCCTAGGGTTAGGTTTTTCGATGTTTAGGAAACTCTTGTTTATTGTAAAAAGGCCTTGAGAGCCTCATTGTAATCATCTTCTTGAGAATGAGTGCAATCGTCACATCTCTTCTCAGAGATAAGCTGCCACCATTCTAGCAAGCTTGTTTCCGCTGCATTTTACAGTTTCCATCTTATTTCTTTATTGAATAGAAAACAAGTTTCTTTGTATCTCTGTTATTTTGTGTTAAGCACCTGTTAATAATTTGTATTCATTTCGTTATGCTCATAAAATCCAGATCATCGTGGGCCCATAACATGTTAGAATATGAAGGATTATGCTCGTTTTACCATTGACAATACCCTTGTCACCCAACCATAGGCCGAAGCCACCCTCTGAGCACCTTGACCTTGAAAGAGAAGAATATTGGTAGCAATCAATAGACAAGTAAGGCTAATGCACCAAGCAAGAATAGAAACCAAATCTGATCAGATAGTCCCACCCAGAAACTGACACAACACCTTCCCCAGAAACTTGCGCACAAAACTGCCAATTGCAGTGCGCACAACTGGCTCTTTGCAATTCTGAGAATGTGAATAATGAGAAACTGGTGCCCTGTATTTATAGTAATTTGGTAGGCTTTCCTGGGCCGACTTCTCCTTCTGGGTACTAATTAATTCATATACATTATATTTCTGCAGCCGACATCTCGTCTAGGGTTTCCTTTACTTCTTTACTTCCTTCTGGAATATTCTAATCTTATCATAGGTCAAAATAGAGGTTCATACCTCCCGAAGCTACCATAATATCAATAGGCCTAATGGTTAAGAACATATGTTTCCTCCTAAGAGGTCACAAGTTCAAATCCATAGGGGATAGGGTATGTATACCTCTGTAGACTTTACTAGTCAAATTGTTGGGCGGAGGGGGTCCCTTGTCCCACAAACAAGGGAGTCTCATACACCAATTTGGTGTTTGACTTGGTCGTGACCTTAAAAATAGATTATTATTATTATATAAATCAAGTGCATATGGACATGTGTATATATGTAATTATGCATTGCCCTAAATATATACAAATGTTTCTAAATGTGTAGAGGATTGGGCTTCTGTTGGGGACAATAATGAAGCAGAGGATGAATTTCAAGCGAAGGGTGAGGGTCAATTGGACTTCTTCTTGCAAGTGGCATTTTCCCCTTTGTATTAATTTTTGTATGTTTCCAAGCCTTAACATATTTGCTAGTTTTGTTTTCACAAGTGTCATTGGATTGTGTGTCCTCTATGGAAATTGAACAAAAACAAGATTCATTCATTCTATCAAATGAAAAAAACATTTTGGTAGGCTTTCGTTTTAATTCAATGCAATTTGTGAGTCCCATTTATTGTACTGGATTTATATGGGATCAATCTATCTACATCTTGGATTCCAATATGCCAAAAAAAATTGCACAGTTCAAGAATAATTTATTTAAGTAAATGAACATTGTCAATATATATGTTAAAGACAAATTATTGATATATTGAAATTGATCAAGAATCATATTTTCATGTGTGATTAAAACTTTCATGTAAAAATAACATATATACACACACTTGTGCACATCCTTTAATGGATTATGTGTGTGGCTTAGAGTTTCTTGGCACCATTGAACAACTTTATCGACATATACGAATCGATTGACGGAAGGGTTCATTTGATACCTTTGAAATGATCGTTTTACACATGCCCCTACACCGTTATGCTCTATTTTCCCATAACTAGTTTCAAATAAATTCCAACTATGTTTAATGTTTGATTTCTTATGAAGATGACACAACCAATAGAATGATCTTGAATATTTGAATTGACCTGCACATCCATATGACCATATCCAATGTTGATCGTATTCGATCCCACGAGCTTTCAAGGAATCATAAATATTATCGAAACAATGTTGTATAAAATGAGTATCGTGTGTACGATCATCACTTAAATAAAAGTGATATTCTTTAATGGCATGTTGATTTCCATTGGTGTTTTCTATGTTATCAACACTTTGTTGAGCATGTCTATAGAGAACATGGACTAAGTATAGAGACTTGATCGGAATGAGAATATCCACTATGTATTTCTTTTTGTGCAATGAATGTGTAATTCTCTGCAAAATCAACTACTGACAAAATCATCCCAAGTGGAAAAACTTCACGGGATTGTCAGGCTGTTATATTAAAGATTTTTAATTACCTGAAAACACTGAATTGTCAAACCAGGGTAAGTGAACTTAAAGCTGCTACACTATATGTGCTGGTAAGATTCTAACTCCTATCTAAAGGTTATTCTGATAAGAAAACACAAACTTACTCTTAAAAACTGAACCCTAATGATTATCTTGAAACTAATCATCTCTTGTTTGATTCATCAAAGGAAAACAGTTCTGAGTTTAAGTACAGATACTTCTATTTCTGATCCAATGTAATCTTCCAAGACTATCTACCATTAGCTTAAACATCTAATCATCATCATATCTATCTAAACCATAAAAGAAAGATCATTTTTAAAAACCTTTTAATCTAAGCATCAAAAACATTTATAAATCTAACCACAGGTAAATCCAATAAATGTCCTATTTACCCTACAAGTACTGGAAGCTTCCTTTAATCCGACTATAAGCTAACTATCCTAACAGAGCGGAGTAAATCTAAACTCACATTCCCTTTAAATCATTTTCAAATTGAAAACTAGAAACAGACTATAAGCTAACTATCCTAAAAGAACAGAGTAGGCTAACTATCCTAACATAACAGAGTAAATCTAAACTCGCATTCCCTTTAAATCATGATCAAATTGAAAACTAGAAACAGAACAAATCTAGTTCATTCTTCAAGTTCTACAGGGATAAATAACGCATTCAACATTCATCAATCTATGAGATGATATCACACTGGAAATGATCTAACCGAAGAATGGTTAAGCAAGAATATAACAAAGTAATTTCCAAACTCAAATAAACTAACTTACATGCAGATTCTAAAATACTGAAATAAACTAACTCTACTGTGGAAAAGAGACAGCGACTTGAACCTGTTGGCGGGCCCAACCAAGAGGTGCAATCGCCTAAAATGAAACCAGAGCTACTCAGATCATTCCATGCAAAAATTGCTCATACTTCACGCTCCATAATTCATAAAACGACTCAAATCATTTAACAGCGAATAACATAACGCATAGCAAATTGTATTATTAGAAATCGTATCACATAGCATATTGTAACCAACGTTTCTTGAGAGCGATCCCAGTTTATATAGATCCTCTCCAAAATATTTTTAAACATAGGTGCATTAATCTAAATGGATCTCGGATCCGAAAATGACTCATAGTCAGTTAAAACGAACTTCACAGCTTCATGACACACAGTGTCAAGAATCGTGGATCATAAAGCATTCTAATAAAACGATTCTACAATCTCGCCCTGAGTCATCATATTGAGTTATGACTCAATCAATCATATGAATCGGACTGTCAATCCACTCTGGCCATGTCGTGCAAGTCTTTGGCATCTTCTTTGGTATCTCCACTAAGTGCGAGCTAGTACCTAGTACTGATAAGTTTTGTTTCAAAGGAATAGTACCTAATTCATGTCACGTTAGTATCAACATTAGTTTAAAATATCAAAATACATTAAAAATAACTTGAATCATAAGAATACCTTGAATAGCCCCATTTAGTTGTAAAAGGATGTCAAATGTGTCATGGTAAGGCCAGAAGGAAATGATATTAGATATGAGAATGGAGGTATATTTGACATGATATAGGCAAAAATATAGTCAAAAATGGAGACTAACATTGATTGTTTGAATTGTAGGTCTTTCCATCGAGCTCTAGGTGAATGCTTGGTGTATTTATAGATTTTGTTTTCAAACTTCTTCAAAAAATCTATCACACGTATCTTATCCTCTTGCAAATCAATCTTTTTGGAAATAATATTTGAAGAATTTGTAGCAATAATATTGACATATGCATAGGCCCCCGAGGGGGAAGCTCAATTGGCAAGTGCCGTGAAAATGAAGTTCCATGAGGTTTCGAGTTCAACTCCCCCTGACTTACAATGTGTGTCGCGTAAGGGGCATCGTGGGCACACCTGGAGGTTATAGTGGTAGCAGTTGGATAACATGGCCACGTGTAACGCGAGCATGTGCCCAACTAGTTGTTGATTCCGCCAGACATAAATATATATATATGCATATCTCTTCCAATTGATTGTTATATTGGACAAGGATTGATCATTCATATCAAATAGGATACTTGGAGTGAAATAAAGTTATATTTCCACAGTGATCGCATTTCTTTCCACCAACACATTTTTTTGGTTAAGTAATTCATCACCTTCTCTTTCACATAGAATTTGGGAGATAAAGGCACAGATTGTGGAAGGAGGAGGATAACTTGCCCAAAATGTTTTACCAAAATCAAGAAAGTGTTGTAATATAAATCGAATTCAACACGAAAACAGCAAAAACAAGTGTCACAAATAGTGATGGGTTTAATATACCATGGTTTTTGTTGCACAAATGTATTGATGGACATTTAACTTGATTGTGCTTCTCTTTGAACTTATTGAACAATTCTATTTGTATCATTTCCAATATATGTTTTTATGAGATTCATATAGATTTTGTGTTATTCTTCATCACAACACATCCCTTTCATTTGGTGAAACACAATAATTTTCCAACCAATATTGATGGGTCATAGTTTTAACATGTTTTGTAAGTCTATTTTTGTAAGGTTGTCTACAAATAATTTTCCAACAAGCAAGTTCATCATTTGCATATTTGCAATCGGAATTTACTATGTTTGTACAGTGTTTTTCTTGAGTTTCTCATTGTTTTTGTCATCTATTATGTCAAATTGTCTTTTATATTGTTAGATGAAACTAATGTTGTTTGTATTACTCTATGTGCAATACGGACATCTTTTTTTCTAGACTTTCCAAGAGATTCTAATACATCTGTTACATTTTCAAAGACACTTTGTTTCATCTTTCTATCTTTTGTTGATTTTTGAATACCAATAATGATGTAGCTTCTTTTAAGTTTTTCGACCTTATCATACCTCTCAAAAACTTGAGTTCGTGTTGCTACCGATTCATTTTTGAAAAAATTATAATCGTTTCAACACGATATTGTATAACATGGTTAGGTTTTTTGTCTCCAAATTTGTTAGTATCAACATTTTCTAACATTTCATCATCAATGTTGGTATCACCTACATGAATTTCAATATAATTTGAAAACATAAATTAAATCTATTAAATTTAAAAACACTTGAAAGTAACAACATCTCTACTTGAAAAATCCAAGATGACTAGTTTGAAATTGATTTCAAGACTAGTCACAAACCCTAACTTCCACATGATATATCTCAGAAAGTATAATGAACTAGTATCTAAAATGTTTACCAAAATTACTTTGATATGTCCCATCAGTATCCTAAAAATATCACAGTTTGAAACTACTCCGAAAAAACGTTTTAGCAAAAATACCAAGATGACTCGCTTGAAGGAGAAAAACCCTAGGATCATATGCTCTAATACCAATTTTTTGTTAATATTATGGTAGTTGCGGGAGGTATTTACCTCCACGTGTGAACTTGACGAGAATAGAAGACTCTGAGAAGCAAGAGAAACCCTAATGAGTTGGCTAAAAACCCTAGAAGACTTGTGGACTCAAGAAGATAATATGTTTTAGGTTATTAGCCTCCAAGAGAAGAAGTCGGCCAAAAATAGTAATAATATATTGGACAGACAGGAACCCAGAAGGAGAAGTCGGCCCCAGTAAGTCTACCAGAACCACTATAAATACAGGGTGTCAGTCTCTCTTTTGACATATCTCAGCAGTTGCAGAGAGCTAGTTCTGCGCAGTGCAGTTGTAGTCTTGTGCGCAGGTTTGGAGGAGAGTTGTTGGTGCATCTGTTGTAGCTAGCAGTTACGTTTTGGCTTGGACTATCTCTAGGCTAGGGTTTGGACTATCTAATCAACTCTTGTTGATGCGTTATCCTTGGGAAAAGGTGCGCTACCCTTTGTATGGCTATCTAGCCTAGGGTTTGTTTCCGGAATGATTCTCTGCCAAGGTTAAGGTGCTCTGAGGGTGGCTTCGGCCTATGGTTGGGTGACAAGAGTATTGTCAATGGTAAAACAAGCACACATCCTTCATATTCTAACAGGTTATGGGCCCACACCTCCTTCATTCAGTTTAAACGCTGGAAGGAAACATAACCGCTAGGATATTGAGCTCACTGAGGAACTACCGCTAGGGTTACTAGCAGAAGCAGCTTCCAAGACACTGCCACTAGGGTTACTAGCAGGAGAAGTTGCAGAAACCCTAATCCTATTGTTGAGGCACCTTAAGTGAAGAGATTAACCTAATCTCCGGATAGATCAATGTGCTCTAGCCTAGCTCATCTCTCGATACTATCAGCAAGCCAAGACGTGAAGTTTGAGTTTGTGGTCAAATCTAGGGTTTGACCAAGTCAAAGCAGCCATGACTTATTCTATAAAGTCAGAGAAAAATTTAGATGGAGCCTCTAACTTCAGAGCGTGGAAGACAAGGATTGACCTCATCCTTGCCAAGAATAAAGTGTTGGATATCGTGAAAGGAAAGATCGTGAAGCCAAAGTTTGAAGAAGGAAAAGATAAGGAACCGCAGAACATTGCAACTATGGAGAAGTTCAAAGATGGTGATATCAATGCTATGAGTATCATAGTGTAATATATAAAAGACCACTTGATACCCTACATCTCCCATCTTGACTCATCGAAGAAGATGTACGATTCCCTAACAAATCTATTCTCGGTCAGAAACATTGGACAAGTTATGATTCTGAAGAATGAGCTCTGTGACATGAAGATGAATGACGAGGATAGCATAACATCATACTTTGTGAGAATCTCTCAGTTAAGAGATCAACTACAAGCTATTGAAGAGATCATCTCAAAGAAGGAGTTGGTAAACATAGTACTCAAGCATGAACACAAGAAAGGAGTATCTGAAATTTGAAGAACTTTGGACTTACTGTGCTCAAGAAGAATCAAGGATCAGTGCAAAAGAGAAACCCAAAAAGAAGTATGATGATCAAGCCTTCACAACAAGATTCAAGAACTTCATAAACAAAAAAAAGTTTGGTTCAAGAAGGAAGCCAAATCAAGAGAAAGACATTTCAGAAGTACAATGCTTCAACTGTCGAAAGTATGGTCACTACAAGAATCATTGTCCCGAGCTAAAGAAAAGGAAGGAGAAACACAAAGCATCAATTGCCGAAGAAAAAGGAACCTACAAAGAAGACTAAGCAGGATGGAAGAGACTTCTTCTTCTAAAGGTAACAAAACTCTTCTTACTTCTTGTACATATCTTGTTTACATAATCTCTGTACATATCTTGTATATCTATCTCTTGGAAGATAATGTGTTCCAATAAGAACTATACCTATGGAAGAACAACAAGACAAGAATGGATATCATTAGATAATACACATGAAAGGATGAAATACAAATCATGTGGAAGCTATTGCAAGATAAGTCGAATCAATCATGAAGAGACTTAGAAGAAGCAAAGACAGAAAGAAGTTAGCAATCAAGAGGAAATTGGAAAAAGACTTATGACATTTTGTAGAAGACAACAAGACAGAAGCATGGACTCTATTGGACAAGAGAACCAATTATATATTGCAGAAGACAATAAGGATGCAGATGGAAGCGTGGACTCTATTAGACAGAGGGAGCCAATTATATACACTCATACATGAAGCAAGGATTAGGAGGAAGCTAATCCTATGATCCATTGAAGATGATGAAGTATATATCCATGATAGAAGTCATGAAAGACAGTATGTATTCTTCAAAAGAGAAGCCTTAAAGTATCCCTGGTTGTCCATCCACATCCATGATCCTATGATGGAATCTTTAGGGCATGGAATCTATAAGAAACTCCATGGACCTGAGAACTAAAGAAACACATGAAGATTCCAAGAAAGAAAGAGAAGCCAAAACAACCAGTCATTATATCAAGAATCATAAGATTGTCAGCCTGATGTAAACTCAATAAAAGAAATCAAGCAGAGGAACTAAAAGTGGTGATGAAGAACAATGTATGGAAGACTTATGAATGAAAGCATTGCGAGATCCAAAACTAGAGGTTCTCCCAGATGGAGGGAGAAGACTATGATGACTACTTGTTCCAGTAAACCAGACTTATCTCTACATGAGTCATTATATCATCCACAACATCCATAAGTTGGAGTTCTACATCAGATGAATACAAATAATGCTCTCCAGAGAAATTGAATAAAGAGCGTATGAAGAGCAATATCAAGACTTTGAGGCATACCAGAAAGAGACCCTTGTATGCATATAGAAGAAGATAACATGGTGGAGAACCTCCAATGCACAGTAGAAGCGTGGTGAATATTTCCTATAACATCCAGATGATTACTCAGTAGATCAGATCTCATGATGACAGAAGAAGTGCCAGATGGATATGTTCCAGTTTTCTAACAATAATATACTCTATTGTTCAGAGCTACATGAAGCCTTCACAGTGTTCCAGACTAAAGTACATTTGAAATCAAGCATTATGTTATCCATGATGAAGTCCAGAAAGGAGAAAGTGGTTCTCCAATACATATCTCCACAGATGAGCAGATAAGCAAACATTTTGGTAAAGCTTCTATCCAAGATGAAAGAGTTTGCGTACTCAAGCTGGAGCTCATGGAGACGACTTCCTTATTGAAAAAGGAAGAAATGACTCCCAGGTTGGGAGGG
>JASDQU010246639.1:19895-30237 GCA_032191745.1 Picea mariana
ATGCCTCCTTACACACAGGAAGACACGAATTATGGGCTGTGTAAGCACAGTTTTTAAAAGAAAACGCCATTCCTCCTTACACACAGGAAGACACAAATTGATTTTGCAGAGTATGGACAAATTAAAACAACCCAAAACACAGGTCTCTCTCCCTCTCACACGCAGGAATTCACGATTTTGTTTTGCTTTGTATAAAGATCATATTCTAGGCCTCTCCTCTACAAAAAATTGGTGGACCCGAAAAACGCAACAATCTCCTGGTTAAAAGTTAAAGGCCAAGGTAAAAGTAAGTGTAAAAGAATAACTAGCAAGACGAAGAGAGGTACTGGGCTCGTCATTTCGTTGCGCAATGGGAAAAATGCAAAGAGAGGCTATGCCAAGCCTTGCGAAGAATGGAGCAAAAACACAATGAGAGAAGATCACCCAAGCACGAAGATAAGAAAACCAAGGTGCAGAGATATAAAAAGAAATCCAAGGCGCAGAGTTAAAAATACCAAGGTGCAGAGGAAAAGAAAACAAGGCGCACAGATAGAAAAGAAAACCAATCC
The DNA here is from genome assembly GCA_032191745.1 of Picea mariana. Taxonomy (NCBI): domain Eukaryota; kingdom Viridiplantae; phylum Streptophyta; class Pinopsida; order Pinales; family Pinaceae; genus Picea; species Picea mariana. The sequence goes on from JASDQU010246639.1 coordinate 20,444, forward strand.
GTCAAATTTAATCCCAACTAACCACCTCAAGCAATATTGCCAACTATAACAGACATCCAATACGATTCCAACAACACACAAATCTATGTACAATTTTTAACTAAATTACCATTGCAAATTTTAAAGGCGTACCGTAACCGAAGGCGAAGAATCCGAAGTGGCTGTCCCGCGCTTGCACTCCATAAAAACTCCTACTTGCTAACCGTTGATACCTAAGGCTACCAATCAAACAAGCCAAACAAATCAGAGAAAGCTAGCTCTCAGCTCGCCTTGCAAGGTCGAGCTACCACTCTCTATTCGAGCTGGGTATCCTAACTCCCACAAGAAAAATCTTTCAAGAAATATCTGGAAGCACAACCTTACGCATATCGATCGTGATCCTTTCCCTTTCTCTGCCATTTCTTTTATAGAGTTCTCTTAGTGACCTTTTGCCAAAATGTACGTTAAATTCTTTTATTAAATTTTTATTAGGAATATTCTCCCCCGTACACTTGTCACCTAATCCCTTAGTTGCACCATAAATTCATTTAATTAATTAAATTAATTTTGCCAATTTCCGGAAAACGTTCCTTCTTGTCTCTTTATTCCCTCAATTTCCCTGAATGATTGACGTCTTTCTTAAAGATTAGTTGAGTTCATTTATGAAAGTTCTCTAGACTATTTTCCTTTCTATGTTTCACATTCCCTTTTGCATTTAATTTCCCCTTTTTTTCTAAGTTCGAATTTAGCAAGTTTTGCACATAAACAACAATTAATTTTTTTTTAGATAATTTAATTCTCCTTTAAATTATAAATTTGATTTTTTTCTCTTTTTTTTTCATCCCCCCTTGATGCAAAAAGGATACAGATAAGACTGAGGATAGCTCAGAACTCACAAAAGCAACCCAGGACACTCAGAATGGCCTCAACAGACAAAGAAAGGGAAAAAATTCAAAGTTCTCAAAACTCAGTGAAAATAACATCATCGCGAAGAGCGCATCACAAGATTTTCAACGACGCAAACGACTCGTCAAACAGAGTTACAGATCAAAAGATATTCACGGTCAACCTAGCCTATTCAGCAAGGGGATGAGTCAGAATCCATACTACTGAGGTCAACATCAGTACATATGACGTCAGCATCTGTACAACATATGTGGCATGTACATGAGGTGACATGTGTCATTCTCACATCAACATGACATCAGCATGGTGACGTGACAACAGTAGAGGCTGCCACGTGTCACTCATATTTAGCATTTTTGGGTCATTTCATGGACCAGTAAAATTATACCACATGGCAGTCCGTACAACCACGTGGCAGCTTGTACAATGATGTGGCAGCTGACGTGGAAGGTTGAGTTGGCAGACCATACGCTGATGTGGCAGGGTGATTGTACAGTGGTTGACCTGGCCTAATGGTTAGCTACCACGGGGCAGTGAGAAAATGCCCAATGACAACCTGTGATCGAAAATTCAAAATAAATTAAGATTTGGTGGGTCTGCCAAATCAGACGGGATCACGCCAAATCTGGCAACCAACCAACATCTAGAAGCCTCACCAAAGTTGGTGGAACGAACACATGTCAAATATATATATATATATTACAACGGTCAAGCCAAAAGGGGATGCACGTGGGCTCGACCCCGAGACTTCCCCCTTTATAAATGCCTTAATATATGCTCCGTAACCAATAGGCCAACGACCTCACATTGTTTATAATGCCGGTTTATTTATTTAAAACATGAATTCACCTAGTGCTGGAAGGAGGGCGCACGTGGGTATGGATCGACATGGTTTTCGAGACAATTATTCAACATTTATTGCAAGTTGCAAAGCACGAAAATCGAGATAGAGTTTCTCTTGTGTCTGGGAGTGCCAGAGTCGGATCGAGGCATGGAGACAGTCATTTTTGGGCAATTTGACGCCACAAATTTAGTGGTGCTGTCTATTTTTTGATCTGAGCAAAACTTCTGCAGTTTGATTTCAAAATGAGGTATACTTATGTATTTTGCCAAATTCTTTTGCTGAGTTAATAAAAAGGCCTACCCATTTGAGAGCAGAACTCGAAGACATAGTCCACCAGGGACGAGCTCCATTATCAAGTTTTTTGTGTTCAGATTTGATGCTTATGTCTCTTCATTATTGACATTTTCCTTCTTTAATGGCACACTTTAATTTATGCTCATTTAATGCAATTTTTAATAAGTCACTCGATGAAAATATCCTGGATCATGTTGGTATCAGAGCAGTCATCTTTGAATTGAATTGTTGAGTGTGAATGCTTACTAGGGACAAGCATAAACATGGTGAATGAACTCTTAATACTTTCAATACTAAAGTTGGTCGTGCATCTCGAATGAAGAAAATGGCAGAAGAGGACAAGTGTGATGAATGGGAGAAAAACATTCATATGGTCTTTTATTGCATGTCAGAAATGGTCGAACGAATGTATGGAGACTACGAGAAGAGGATGAAGAAGAAAGGAAGGAAAAATGAAGAACATGATGATGATGATGCTTCGGTAAATCAAGGGGCTGGAGGAGACCCTCCTGAGCCTCCATCTTCACCATCAAGTTATAGTTCTTCCTCCTCTGAGCATTCTCATCATTCTCATCATTCTAGCCATAAATCCTCTTTTAAGAAACCATTATTAAAGATTGATGTAAAATTTGCTTTGCCTATGTTTAATGGAGATGTTAATCCTGAAAAATAGATAATTGGATCTAAAAGGTTGAATTATATTGCCGTGTTCAACATATTGATGAAGAGGAAGTTAAAGTGGAACTGACTTCTCTTTGGTTGGAAGACACCGCTCTCGTATGGTGGGAGAGTAAACTTCAGGACATAAGTAAGTGTGGTAATCTTCTTTCCTCATGGTCGGAATTTAAATCAGCGATAAGGAAGCAATTTTATCCATTGGGTTATTTACATAAAGCAATGATGGAATGGAAAAATTTAAGGCAATGTAAAGGTCAAATTGTACAAAGTTTCACTGAAGAATTTAGGAAGAAAGCTCTTGCATTAAACATTCCTTTGGATTTGTATGAAACTTTAATGAAGTATATTGGTGCACTTCACAGTTATATTCGTCATACTTTGCTCTTGTTTAACCTCACTAGTCTTGACGAAGTTTTTGTGTAAGCCACTCACCTTGAGAACATGGGAAAGCATGTTCAAGAATATCCCACAAAGAAACCTTCCAATCTCCCACACAATCCTTTCAAGAATTTTAAAAAGAAGGACAAGAAGACTGCCACACTGATGAGAAAAGAAGGAAATCCATCTTGCACTCATTGCAAGAAAAGCAATCACGATGATGAACACTTTTGGAAATTTCATCTAGAGAAGTGACTAAAACAGTTCAATGGAAAGGGGAAGACAAAAACCGTTGCTACAGTGAAACAAGATCTTGGTTCCGATTCAGGAGACGAAGGAAAGATCACAACGGTTGGAGTACAAGGTAAAGATTCCCTTCATGCTAGTTCAAATTCCAATAATGAATCTCATGATGATGAACGAAAGAGGAATGAATTATTTCACATAAGAGTTGTATCTAAATACACTAAGATAGATACATTATTTGATCTGGGTTCCCAAGTAAACTTGATATTTGAAGCACTTGTCAAAAATATGGGTCTTGAAATGAAACCACATCCAAAGCCTTATCCTCTTGGTTGGGTATGTGATAAATCAAAACTTGATGTCACCAAACAATGTAGGGTCATATTTGCTATTGCTTCAAAGTTGATTGATAAAGTGGATTTGGATGTTGTATCACTTGATATATGTGGCATAGTGTTGAGGAGTCCTTATCTTTATGATAGAAAATAATTCTTCTTTCGTCATGAGAAAAAATACCACCTTACTAAGGGGGGAGTGGAATATATTGTTAGAGCTCACAACATGAGGGTAAACACAACACTTGTTAGTGCAGGACAAATGAAGAGACTCATAAACACTAATAAGAGATATGTACTCATGGTCGTAAGGGAGAAAGATGTCGGAACATCCGATGCGTTCCAAGGATGTGATCCTTCTCATAAGAAATAATTAATTGATATTGTTTCTATGTATGATGATATTTTCCAGGCATCAGATGGATTACCTCCTAAGAGGGAAATCCAACATGAGATACATCTTCAACAGGATTCTCCTCTTCCTAATGTGGGCATGTACAGGATGTCCGTTGTGGAGATGACATAGATCAAGAAGCAGGTACATGGCTTATTGGATCAAGGGGTCATCAGGTCTAGTTCATCTCCTTATGTTTCTCCGATCGTGATGGTGCCAAAGAAGGATGGAACATGGCGAATGTGTGTCGATGACTGAGCCTTAAATAAAATCACGGTGAAGAATCGATACCCTCTTCCTCGTATAGATGATTTACTTGATCAATTAAAGAATGATGTTTATTTCACTAAGTTGGATTTGAGCAGTGGATAACATCAGATCAGGGTTGCAGAACATGATGCATGGAAGACTACCTTTAAAACCAAACAGGGATTGTTTGAGTGGTTGGTGATGTCGTTTGGAATTTGTAATGCTCCAACAAATTTCATGCATGTGATAAATGATGTATTCAGGCCTTTCCTAGATGATTTTGTGATTGTATATTTAGACGGCATTCTTATTTTTAGCGGTGTTATCCCATGAAGTTGTCATGGGTCATTTTGTTTCCCTTAGGTTTTAATTTTTACTCTTTACTCTTTAGTCTTTAAGATTGTTTTATTTTTACCTTTGTGATTTGCTTAGGTTAGACTAAACAAAAAAAGGCTTGGGTTTTGGTTCACATTTTTGGCCCACACCTATGGTTTATAGCCTAGGTTCATTTTGTGGTTTATGTCTTTGACACAACACTTGTCTTGACATCTAGCACTATTGACCCCATGACTCTACAAACCTGGCAAGTCACTCCATCCACTCATACACTTGATCCTTTCCACTACATTCCTATGCCCGTTAAGGAGTCAAATCAAATTTTAAAAAGGGCACTGCCAACTCACTATGAATTTTCGTAGTGCACCTTTGTACCTCTGCTCCTTTACAATCATTCGCCATGATCAAGATGATATCATGTCTTTTACTTTTTTTAGCACTCTTTTCTTCAAAAGGAATATTATGATTTGGTCATTTATGAGGTTCTAACTATTTACTAATTTGAAATATTCCTCCTAAGCTCAGCGCCATGGAAACCACTAGTCCAGACAGAGCTACAGATTGCGCTATGAGATTAATTGTTCAAGGAGAATTGAAGGTTGAGGTGGATGTAACAACTCCAGGCTTGCTGCAAAGCTTCCATTTATCAGCTATAACATCCAGTTACTTCATGAGTCATTTCAGCTGCATTGAAGATCATTAAGATATCTCTGCCTTATATTTTGGTAGCATTTGGTGCTGCAAGCTACAACTTCTCTCACCAACCTGTCTCTCTACCTTTTCTGCCACACACTCCATAGCCATTTGCATGCTGAATTTTACCTCCACTAGAACTTATACCTTTTGCTTCAGATTCTTAACGCCCAGTTATCATCTTGGCTTACATTTCTCATATTGTGCTACTGAAACCACTGCTAGACTGTGCTACAGATCCCCTTGTTCCAACGCTACAAATTCCCTGTCAAACCTTTGCTATCTTCTACACTCACAACTCTAACAATTAGCTCCCCTTTTTCATTGTGCCATGTTATATTTTCATCTCACAAGTCTACTTGCAGTGAGGAGTTAGGAGCCCCTGCATTTTTAAATCTTTGAGGACCTTGTATGGTGGCTTGATGACAGTCTAAAACCTGAACATTGCAGTCTCCCTTCATATAATTTATTAGAGTATATTTTCCTCATTTTAAACCATCAGACTAGTCTCTTGTCAATCCAGAAGTGAATTGGAGGAAAGCCCTGAATGACCAATTAAGGATCACCTTCAAAACTTAAAAGACCTTTGCCTTTGTTTGGTTTCCTTACCTCTCATAGTATTACAGTCTTTGATCCCCTACTTCCATCCATGGATACACCTCAAAAGAAGAAGTCTCACAAGGGAGGGAGTGTGGTCAGGATTGAGCCTTCTGACATGCACCTGTTTGATGCTGAGCCTATGATCAGGGAGGTTTTCCAAAGGGTTGGTTGTGTTATTGTTTTGATAGCATTAGGTAAAGAATGAAGTTCATTTCATTGTATCAATTAACCATAACCATAAATGCTGCATCAACCAAGATCACAAGAAGAAGCACCATTCACAAGTACATAAGAAATATCCCGGGAAACCCTTCTCAAACAAGAGAGAAAAACCTAGCCAAATCCTTTGCTATATTCTTCAAGAGAAAGACCTTTCACCACCAAAATTACTTAGCACACAAGAAGGTGCTTAAGCTCTAGAAACCCTAGCACTCAAGAGAGATGCGCACCCTTGCCAAAGAGAAGTACTTGCTGAAATTACCAAACATGTGAGTTGGATATGATTCTACAATGGAGAATCATCTCCTACTTATATTATACTTGACTGATTTAGCAAGGGCACCTTATTGGCACAACAGGGCCGACCTCTTTAAGTCAAACACACTCTGTTATTATAATTAATATTTTCATTATTAATTATCTTCTTTATATTAATCACATTAACATAGAGTTGACATGTACCCTTTACATAATAACTAGGGTTACAGGTAGGTCTGACTCTTGAACAATATATAGCAAAGGATCTGATACACCCACTAGTGCTCACCCACTAGGGGCCACATCCATAGGGATGCCATAGACCTAAGTCACTATATTACACAGATGAACTAGGTCCTCACACGTGCACTTATGCTCATCCATAGTCACGTCTCCTCGAAAGATCTGCTTTCCCACTACCACCAACAGTAGGATCATCTGGAGTCTTCACATCAATTTTGCTGCTATTCAGAGGAGGCCACCACATCATCTTCATTCTTGTTCTCATGATGATGTTCCCAATGCTTTTCAGGATTTCCCTAACTCAACAGATCGCTCTTACATCGGATAATCATCTGGAGTTATTCTCTCTCACATCATGGAGGAGGCCATATACAGTCCTAGCCCCTGTCCTAGGCTAGAACCACAAACCCTTTATTAGGGGCTTTATTTCAGGTTTGTAAGTTGAGAATAAGACTTCACATGTCTGCTATATTCCACATCTCACAGGTTTGTAAGCTGGAGGATGTCTCCTATAGCTGCATTCATTAACACTCCCTCTCAGTTAGGGAGGCATTCTCCATCAGGCCAAGCTTCTCACGGAAATACTCGAACTTTTTCTTGGCAAATGGTTTAGTGAAGATATCAACAATTTGTTCATGGGTGGAAAGATACTGAACATGTACTATCTTCCTTTGTACCATATCTCTGATATAGTGATACTTGATTTCAATATGTTTTTATTTGTCATGGAATACTGAATTCTCTGAGAGATTTACACAGCTCTGGTTGTCACAATGAACGGTGGTAGGATCCATCTCATTTTCAAAGAAATCTGTCAAAAGTTTACGAAGCCAAACAACTTCACGAACTGCCATGCTTAGTGTAATGTATTCTTCCTTTTCCGTACTCAAAGCCACAGAGCTTTGTTTTCTGCTACACTAGGAAACCATGGTTGATCCTAGAGGGAAACAGTTTCCTGATGGGCTCTTTCTGTCTACTGCACTTCCTGCCCAATCTACATCAACAAACCCTTCCAGTCTTAGATCCATATTTGTAGCATATTTTAAGACATNATCCAATGTGTCTACTTTGGTTGGCTCATAAACTGGCTAAGCACATTTACTGCATAGAAAATGTATGGTATGGTGTTAACTAGATACATCAAGGATCCAATAAGTTGTCGATATAAATGTGGATCTATGTCTCCAGAATCTATATCATTCATATTTTTTAGATCCATTACTATTGGGGTTGGCATGGATTTACAACCTGTCATTTGGAATCTTTTCATAATCTCCAAGGTATATTTTCCTTGGCTTAGGAAAATCTCATCTGATCTTTTCCATACTTCTAGTCCCAAGAAGTAATGCATTTGGCCCAAATATTTCATTTCAAATTTGGCAGTTAATGCATGCTTGCATTTAGCAATGAGTCTTTATGAGCTGTTGATGAAAAGATCATCCACATATAGGACTAGAATCAAACATTCATTTCCATTAATTCTATAATATAGGTTTGGGTCAGCTCATCTTTTATTAAAACCCAAAATTGTCAGGAAACCATCCATTTTCTCGTACCAAGCACATGGGGCTTGCTTTAATCCATACAGGGCTTTCTTCAATCTGCAGACATGAGATTTTTCATTGTGTATAATGAAACCTTCTGTTTGTTCAATGTAGAATTCTTCCTCAATTTCACCATTGAGAAAAGTTGTCTTTACATCCATCTGATGTAGCTTCCAGCCCATGGAAGCAACTATAGCGATGATGGATCGAATGGAAATATATCTGGCTACTGGTGTAAAAGTCTCGTCATAGTTGACTCCCTCTATTTGTGAGAAGACTCTGACCACAAATATTGCTTTATCTTTTTCAATGCTTCCATCAACAACATGTTTGATTTTGTAAATCCATTTGGAAGTTACTACGAACTTCCCTTCTGGCCTTGGGACAACATCCCATACATCATTTTTTAGTATGGATTGATATTCTTCAATCATGGCATCTTGCCATACTTTTTCATTTGAGGCTTCTCCATGACAGGTAGGTTCTGAATCAATAATGTGAGTCATAGCTGGAAGGTAGCTAGAGAATCTCTTAGGTTTCTTGCTTTCTCTGATTGCTCCTTGTGGAGCTTTATGTTTTTCTGCTTCTTCTAACATTTGGCATTCCCAAGAAGGTCTTTTATGTCCAATAGTGATGTATCTAGGTACATTACTCGGGGCAACCGAATCTGCTGGAGGAGCTGAGTCAATTTGAGTTGTAGGCTCATCTGGAACACTATCTGTCTCCCTCTGAATTTCTGAATGAGGAGAAGGTGTTGTGTCACCATCTATTTCCATCTGAGATTCTCTGGATTTCTGGAAGGATACTTCTTCTTCAAAGGTAATGTCTATGCTTACTTCAATTTGTGTTTGACCTGGGATGTAGATTCGATATGATTTTGAGGATTCACTATATCCTACAAAAGTACATGTCCTTCCTGAAGGTTCTAGTTTGGATCTCTTCTCTTAGGTATATGAAGATATACTGGACATCCAAATATTCTGAAGTATCCAATTTCAGGTTTCTCTTTAGTGAATGCTTCTTCTGGAGTAAATTTTTTCAGGATCTTTTGAGGGCTATGATTTTGAACATACACTACAGTCATACATGCTTTTGCCCATAGAGTCATTGGTAGACTCTGATCATGTATCATTGCTTTAGTTGCTTCAATGATATTTCTGTTCTTCCTTTCAACAACCCCATTTTGTTGAGGGTTGTATGGTATTGTGAGCTCCCTCTTGATCCCTGCTTCAATAAAAAAACTGATGAATTATTTTGAGGTGTATTCTCCTCCATTGTCTGATCTGAATACTTTGATTTTTCTTCCGGTCAAATTTTCAACCCGAGCTTTGAATTCTTGGAATTTGGCAAGGAGTCCATTCTTGTTCTTCAGAAAATAAATCCAGGTCTTCATGGAGTGATCATCTATGAATATTACATAGTACTGTTGGCAAATTCAGTGGACAGAATGCAGTGAATGCTTGTCATTGATGACAACAGTGAGGATAGCAGAATAAGAAATTTGAATGTAAAGCTCAGGAGGAACAGCATGGAAGAAGATGCCCACAAAAGCTCGAGATACAGAAGTTTGCTGAGAAGAAGGAAGATGGTGACCATTG
>JASDQU010246640.1:790-16624 GCA_032191745.1 Picea mariana
TTGAGCATATATAGTGTGTGGTTATCTTTGAAATAAAAGACTTCCCTAGGTTGATAATTTATGTTTCACTTAGTTGTTTAAAATTAATTAAGCAATCATAGTGACCAACATAGACCTTAAATCAATCTTTGAGAAGACCGAAGCTCCCCTGAGTTGGTCAAAGAGATAATCAATCCTAGGTAACAGATACTTATTCTTGATGGTCATGTTGTTCAACTTCTTGTAGTAAATACACGGTCTCAAGGTACCACATTTATTATTTACAAACAAGGTTGGTGCTCCCCATGGGGACATACTCGACCTGATATAACCTTTATCTAGTGTCTCCTTCAACTATACTTCTAGCTCCACCAATTATGTTGTTCTCATTCTGTAAGTTACTTTTGATGTTGGTACTTCTCCAGGTACAAGGTAATTTTGATGTTGATTGAGAGAGGATGCCTTTCCTCCCAACCTTAGGCCATACTATAGAGTGCCTTCCTACAGTATGCCACCCTTGTTCCAAGCCATGATATCACAAGGAAATTATTCAGTTGGTTTTCGATCTTAGGATGATCTAGGAAGGTTACTTTCCTTCCTCCTTTGACAACAACATAAGTTCCTCCCCTTCCCACTGAGCTCAGGGCTTCCACAGGTTTTTCAGGTACCTCCCCAATTGGATTTCCTATGCACAAGAGAGCCCCTTCTCTTTTATACATTGCCTCCTAGACCTCCTCTTACCACTGTCAGTTTCTATCCAGTTAGTACCAAGTTGCAGCCCCCAATTTCTCCAGCTGGGATCTATGTCTTCTCTGTTTCAAGGTGATCATCAATAGTTTGGACGAGCTTCCTATTTTCTTCAAGAAAAGATCTCCAATTTTTCCTCTTTCTCATATTTGTGTGACTGAACTCCTCAGTTCATCATACCATCTATCTGTGGGTCTATAACTCACCTACTCTTCCAAACTCTTCGCTACTGCAAACCATTCATTGCTTTCCCATTATCCTTTTCACATCAACCTCTTCTCACACATATGTTCTCTTTGTGTGTCTCTCATATCTTCTTCTTGCTCTCTCACATGATGTTTTTCCACCTTTGGTATCTTCTCCCACCAATCTTTGGGATTCTCGTGGCTTCTGTTAGAAACAACCTTTAGTTAGGGATCCAAATTTTGAAGGGGAAATCCAGTGACATAATTTTTTCAGGATCTTTAGTTGGCCCTTGCCTCTTCAAGATATGAGATCCATCAACAATATTAATTGCCTCAAACACAAATCCTGTCTTCCATAACTGGTCACGTGGCTCCATGCAGGTTCAAGTATGGTGGCAGGTGTGTGTTTATGTTTTGCAAGCATAATCCAAGTTGTTGAGAAAACTTGCTATTTCCTCCACTAAAACATCTTAGCTCCACCTCACCTGTCCACTTCATCAATTACAAATACGATATCATGGTTAGTACTTTCAAGGATTTTCTCTCTCCGTGAGTTGCTTGATGTTTTCATTAATCACAATGATCATTACAAGCTTCATAATCACAATTATATGAAGATTTAGTATGATTACAAGCATGGGGAAAATAGGGTGTTACAAAGATTATGAAATCTCTTGAATTTTTGGCCTATGCAATTTGGACTTCATGAAAAGTGTTTGTAAACATGCCTATATGAAAGGAATAAATTTTTCATGCAAATTTTATGTAAAAATCCATGTACCAAAGACATGAAGGTTGCATTCAATTGTTTGTAGATATGCCTGAGCTAATGGAATGTAGTTTGTAGAGAAATTGTTTGTAAAAATTCCCTATCAAAGGCACGGATTTATAGTTTAATATAAGTTTCAATTTGTTACTTTATATATGCTAATCATTGAAGTATATTAGTTTATTAAAGCTAATTGATAATTTAATTCAGTGTCTTGAAGTATTATAAGTAATGTAATATATCTTGTACATATTTTCTAAGTTCGCTAATATATGTCATTGTGCCTTCTCATCTTGGAGTACACAAGAAACCTCACCTTTATCTCGCTTGCTCTAAAAATTGTTAAGAACTATAATCTTTCTTGTATAGTTTGGGAAATTCCTTTCTTAATCCCCATGTTTTGAGTACATAAAACATGTCACTATTTTTCCTTTCCCTAAGAATGTCTCCAATGGTTCTTGTCTAGTTAATGTGATCCATGTTCTAATTCGCATAGGAGGAAAGGGTGTATATTGAAGTTCCATTATTCTTTTGGATCATCCTTTTTTCTCTTGTTTTCCTCACAAGAATCCACTCATAATCGCTCCTGGACTTTACAATATTGAACCTTGTACATTGCTTCTTCCTAGGTATTTGATTTTATAGTTTTAATTTTTTCCTCATAGCAAGCCTTCTGAAACATGCTTAGGAATCAAATCACCTTGAGACTTTTTGTCTTTAATGTAGACGACATAATTTATAAATTTCATAAACTTATTCTCATGTTCCTTTACCTACATATGGCCTTAATGTTTTTAATGTTTCTATTTATATTTAGAGGCATTGAGTCTTTTCTTCTCTTGGGATTTCATGAGATTTCACCCATCACATCACCTCTACCAAAGCTAATTAGCAGCAATCATTGTCATGTTTCTTCTTGGGATTTCATGAGATTTCACCATCACATCACCTCTACCAAAGCTAATTAGCAGCAATCATTGTCATGTTTCTTCTGGCACCCACTGTATGATTTTCATGGTTTTTTTGACGTGTGCTTAGAATTCCTTAATCCTATGGACACTTGTGATTTTGAAGAACATGTATTTTCCTCAATTTCTTACCAACATAACGACTTGAGAGTGTTGGACCATAGTTTTTTTTGGGACAAAGAAATTTTAATGAGACATAATTTTCAATTTTGAGCACATGTAAACATCTAGCACTACCAATATTATTAGCTCCATGTGGTTGATCTCTATAATTCTTCCAACCAACGCAACCCTTGTCACCAAGATGAAAACTAGGTAGCGCACACCTCCAATTAACTCACAACTCCTCACGGTCTTGCCATAGACGCATGCCATTTGGCAACAGAATCAACTTCATTTTACAATCAATAATTCAATTGATTGACATCAAAAAGTGAGAATCATTCAAAGTATAGAAATTTTCGACACATGATATATTGGAGAGAGAGGATGCAATTTAAATATAGAACCATTGGGATTTACTTTAATATAAATAGTGTAAGAGTATGTTTTCTTCCTCCATTCATGATTGTAAGAAGTAATAGGGTCAATTTTTAATTATGATGAATAATATCTTGCTGTGGGAAAATGTCACGTGTCACACGTGTCACATTTCACATGGAACTCATTAGATCAAGATGTCCAAATAAGAGTCTCCCCTTTTAAGATGATCACTCCATATTCCAGTGTTTCACTTCATATTCCAGTGTTGGCGTACCATTTTGGGGATTTTAGTTTTTTTTTTTTAATGATTTTTTGGAATAAGGGTTGTTCGGGGTTTAAATGTATAAATAAAATTTTTTTAATCAAAATAATTAGAATGAAAGATTTAAGTTCAAGCAATGGAATGAGTAAAGTTGTTTGGAAATCAAAATCATAATTTATATTATTTGTTAATTTGAAGTGGATCATCATATATTTTTTTATCTATCTTGGTGTTTTCTAGGTGGAAAAAAATACGGGGAATCAACTTGTAAGGTCATTTTAGTGGCAGGTCTCAATTTGGAAAATTGGGCTCTTAAACCTTTTGAATCCATTTGAGGCATTAAGTGTAATGTTTTGGGGTTACGACACCCAAAACCTATGCACACACCCTCGACATTTATCTACACACCAAGACCTTTCCAACTATGCAAAAATCATCTCAATCAGAGCTCGTATGAAAAAGTTATGCCTCTTGGAAGTTGACCTACCTTGTTGACCACCATGGTATGAGTGGATTCCATGTCCGCCCCATTAGTCACACATATGGACCTAGTCATGTGTGGAATTTCAAGAATATTATAGAAGGTCCAAAATTGATCACTAGTTGAGGGTTGATGAATCCAAAACCCTAACCTTAGACGACTATCAGGCTATGGTAAATACCAGGTCACTAGGAAGAGAAAATGTTCCATTCTTTAGCATTGTACTTGTTCCATAGTTGACTAGAGCATCTAGGAGTGGTATTTTGAGAGCATAACAGAGGAGGAGGAGTGGTATATAGCAACAATACATGCCATAACGTCAAAGAAAACTCCACAATGAGTGCCTCTTTTTTTGTATGTACATTTCTATAACTAAAGAAAAGAGATCAATAGAGCATATGCCTCACCTTCTAGTTGGGTATTCTCTCATATTGGATTTTTGAAGATATATCTTGTGTTGATTTGTGTGTGGATGGTGTGTTCTTTTGCTCATTTCTTTCATTCTTGTATTTATTTATTTTCATAAATATAAATAAGCTAGTAACAACTAATATGGAATCTAAGGAAACAAATTGCATATTCTAATATTTCAAAATATTATAAGATCTGTGGTGATGAACTATTTTAGTGAAATATCCACAACAATTTATAGATCATTTGTACTCATGAATCTCTTATATGTATACGAATCAATAAATCTATAATTTACATTTATTTATCCATTTTGTAATTAAAAAACATAAAAATATAATGTAATATTTCATGAATACACTCATAAACAAACACCCACATATCATCCAGGAAGAAAAACATCAAATGCATTATACAATTATTCACTACAAATCTCCCAAATGGAGCTTTCAAATTTAGATTATACAATCCTCCTATCAAGTTCCTTGTGCCAAAAAAGGTGCTATTTAAAAATGACCATTACAGATATTTATACATGAAGACAACAGGAGTTTAAAAAAAAAAAAGTGCATATTCATATTCCTCCTTGACTCTTTGGCATCTCCATGGTTTTTCACATTCTCTTTTAACTTGAAATAATCTTATTATAATTAAAAAGAATTAAAAAACCTAATAAAATTATGAATTGACTTTACTGCATGGGCTTGAAGTCACAAGTCATCTTAAAAATGACTAGCACGAGATGTGAAAGAAGTTGAAGTTGTACATTTTTCTGCATACACTATATTTTCTTTATCTTTCAAATAAGATCTATGTATACTCTATCAAATCTTGTTTGGATAGGGGAATGATTATGTAAGGTTTGTGACTTTATGATTGTAAGGCTTATGGATCATGAGATTCCTCCTAGTATCACAAAGATCTTCTTCGTTTGTGGAATTAGCAAGTCCCAATGGAATTGAAATTGCTTGCTTATAGATCTCAAATAATTGCGTGTACGAACAATGGAAAGGTATCATTGTTGTGGGATTTGGCCCTTAAAATGTCATTGTCTTTTTTATTTTCCAATGTCACTCATTGCACCAGGATTATAAGACATTGCACCAGGATTATAAGAGTGATTTCTCTATATTCCTTTCTTCTTTATCACCATCATGTTTCTATCACTCATAATCATATTCTAGAGGAAAACCATGCAAACAATTATTAAATGTTAGTATAAAACATATTTATCAATCCTTTATTCTTTATCACCATCATGTTTCTATCTTTTTTATTCTCCAATGTCACTCCATTGCACTAGGATTATAGGAGTGATTTTTCTATATTCCTTTTTTCTTTATCACCATCATGTTTCTATCACTCATAATCATAGTCCAGAGAAAAACCATGTAAACAATTATTAAATGTTAGTATAAGACATATGTATCAATGCATGTGTTGTAAAACTTCAAACTAAGATATGAATGTATACCACATTTTTCAAAATTTGGATCATAATCATGTAGTGTCTCTCCCATTTGAAAATAAGAATTTATAAAAGATGATATGGGAAAATTCAATAAGATGTTTAATGTTAATTTTGAAGTGAAACATTCAAATTTAGAGTCAACAATAATCCTCTATATTTGAGATTTTCAATTAGCAATGAGATGTCGAGTTTAGGTGCTTGAAATACAAAGTATTCAATTGATCCTTTTGAGATAACAGAGTTACCAATCTAACAAGAACCTTATAAAGTTCCCATTTTTTAGAGGTTACATTTAATGATTTTTTTTTTTTTTTTTTCTGTTTCAAAAAGTGTTGTTACTAGTAACACCCTTTTTTTAACTAGTTTTTTGACATTTTGAATCTTTTTGGTTAAGATTTTTTTTCGATTTTTTTAAAATCTCTCTTTTTTTTTTAATGATTTTTTGCTTGTTTTTTCAATTGTTTTTCAATGTTTTGTTTAAAAAACCCTAAAATTTGACCTATTTGAACTTATTAAAAATGCTATGTGTTATTTTTATTTTTCAAGGTTTGATTTTCATATGATTATATATTCTCAATTATTTAAGATTCCATGCATTTTAAATACAATTTAAAAATTTAACACTTTTTCTTGCTTTACATCAATGTTTAACACTTTTTCTTGCTTTACATCAATGGATAATTGATACCTATTGTTAAACAACACTAATTTTAAACATTTAGAGAAAAAATATACATTTAAATTTAGTTATATTGAAAAGTATATACATTTTAGAATTTTTTTTTGGCTGAAACTATCATATGAAATAAAGCATTTTTATAATCAAAATTGGAAGAAAAAAAGATAAAAAATGATAACATAATTTAAAAACAATCTAGAATGGAAAGAAAGCAACATATGATACCAATTAATTACGGACTAGAATATTCAGTAGCATGCACTCTTTGATGACATCACAAGTTCTGTAGAAACTGCTTGAACTCATGAGAACCCCACAGCTATAGCTTATGATTTTGCAACAAAAATGTCTTGGATCCATGGGAAGGATGTGCAGTAATCGTGATTCACAGATCCGTGACAAAGAAATATATGGAAATTGTAATTCATGGATATGTAGCATTAGAACCTATATCCTTATAGCATTCTGAAGTATAGCATATGACCTGTGTGACTTCTCCACAAATGAGTCATTACTCAAAAGTAAATAAAAAATACACTACTTCCCCTAATGTTAATAAACAATCCAGTGAAATACTAAGAAATGCAATGGAAAAACATGTTAAGCCTAAATTCAACATTTGAGCATTAAAAAGGTTTAAGACAAAGTTATGCGTAAACAAAAAGGGTTTAAAAATAGGGAAAAGAAGGTAACAAAATATGGTAAAAACACGACTCATCGTCTCCCCCCAAATGAAGATGTTGCATGTCCTCATGCAACCTTGTACCACTGTGTCTATGTTTCAAATTCAAATGAACCAAGTTGTAAGGACCCATACTAAATGATGCTTCTATTTTACAATGTGTATTAACCAAGTCTATTGTCAATAGAACATTGTTTTGATAAAATATATCAATATTTTACTCAACAACATCTTGAAATCACTTAAACTAATGGCTAATCCATTTTTCAAAGTCTATATTTCTATTGAGACACGTATCATCATTATGTTATCCATGCATGAATGAAAAATTCGTTATAGGAAAAGTAATTGATCCATCTAATGATACCTCAACATTTTATAGGTCGTATTTTATTTTTCGTGTCCATTACAAATTACAACAAATATGTAGCAATCTGATAGATCTACAACAAACATTACTAACGATCTACAACAACTTATATAGGTCTCATAAATAGCTTATTTTTTCAAAGTATGGTATGGGTATTGGATATTTTTCGTGAGTGTGTCTATCATGATTTAGTGCTTTATTCTACTAAAAATCACAGATACCCATTTCATAGATATTGAGATATGACCAAATCATCAAGTAGGTATTTGTAACTTGTGTTGCTGGAGATGCAAATAAAAAGGCTAGTAATGGAGTGTTCTTTGTATATCATCATCATGGAGAGTTTTATAATTCACGACAACTTAAATATGTGAACCAATATATGCATCAATGAACCATCAAAATAAGTCTCATACCTTCAAATATTGATGAACAATCGATAGAAACTCATAACTTTATCCAAAATTTAATTCCTTGTGATTTCCTTTTTTTTATGTCATAATTTGGAAATAACATGCTTTCTGTAGGAATTGCTTCTGCAATGGATTATTCTATTGTAGGTTCTTATGGAGATTTTTGTTGGTACCCAAAGTTTTGGGTTCATTTTTGGGCGCACACACACAAACAAATTTGTGCGCGCTCATTCCAAAATTTATGTGCACATAAGGAAGTACCGAAGGGGTGCACGTTGAACCAAGTTTTGACAGTGCACAACATGACTAAAATAGTATTGAAGGTGAGCTGATCCTAGTTTTGATGCACACCTGAAATCAAGAAGACACATGCCAGAATCAAGAAAATAATCATCGATAAATCCTCTTGAATGATTACTGCCATCAACACAAGGGATCGTGGAGATGACAAAAGATGAGCTGGTAGGGAAATTAAGATTACACTGATTCCTGAAGGTTATGTGGACTATAGGAATGTGCGCCATATTCTCCTCTTATCTATAGACCACTACTTTGCACTTCATCTTCTTCTAAGGTTGTGGAACTCCGCAATAACCAAGGGGTGCAGACTTTGTCACCTATTCCCTTGCTACTACTACTACTACTAGTCCACTTGTTAAATCACCTATGCCCTTGCTAAATCAATAGCCTAGGTCCACTTGTTATCCAATACTTTCAATCTTTCAAGCCTGTGTCTTTTATATGTCTGAGTCTTGAAAGAAGGTGCATTGCGCAATGTGTTGTATTTCTGAGGATTTATGTAGAGGAGATATGAGGTTCTATGGTTGTCATATATATATATATATATATATATATTTGTGTGTGTGTGTATTGCATGATGTATGTCTCTATTGTGATGGAATGATATTAGTAATAAAGATGTGGCATTTCTTATCTATTTTGTGTCTATCATGTATGAGTTGGATATGTGTGTGTATTGTTTTACTTCTTAGTACTAACAAATTGTGAGATATGAGTAGCATGGATACCATTCCCAATGGATCTTCATATGTTTATCCTTCATCCATGTCACAAGACCTTATGGTCTTTGTGTTCCTCTCTACATCTCGGGTGAGACCTTCCTCGAACTTGGCCAAGGATTGATATGTTGGTGCTATGGGGTTTTTGTTGGAAAACTCCAGACGAACCCTAGGTATAAAATCCCTAGAGTTAAGAAGGACACGCACAAGCATGGAAAAAAATGAACAACAAGTGGTTTCATTGTTGGGACCTGAAATTCTTGTCGGGAATGATGAAGGTAAGAGATGAGGTGGCATCCATATCGGGAATAAATTCAAGACTAATTGATTACGAAAGAGAATGAATTCTCTTTGCGAGAAACCCAGGGACTAAGAGTGAATGTCAATCAATGGAAAGACAAGTATCTCTACACCGATATGCATGAGTGTTTGTTTGTTGAATTCCCTTGTATTTTGCATGAATGAATAGAAAGGAAAATTGCAACCAATTCTAATGTGTGGCCTTTGGAGCTAGTGGTTTGGGATCAAGACAATCTTGAAAGATTGAAAGTATTGGATAACAAGTGGACTCGTGTTATTGATTTATGGTTTTCTCTAGTAAAATAAGGCTACATTGTTGAGTTTGTTGTGGACTACACTGATTCTTTTAGCGAGGATGAAATAAAGTTCATGGAAGGTCCAAGAAATCAGATGCTAGAAGAGATTCAACTTTGGATAAAAATGTTATTCATGGAGAAAGGGTTGATGTGTATGGAGCCCAATCGAATGGATGAGTAAACTCCTCTAATGCAGGGGGGTTTGGAAAAGATGGGGCAAAGTCAGAGAGGAAATGGATATGTTGAGGAGGATCTAGAAATTATTAATATAAGGTGAGGAATGGAATAGACCCATAGGAGTAGAGGAGAAAAAGAGCCGATAGGTATGTAAGAAGAGTTGAGATAAGAAGAAAAGAGGAGTAGAAAAGTGGAAAATAATTATCTAGGGGCATGTGAGAAGGGGTCAGGCCCAAGATGAAGAGAAAAGGGACCACACTAGGGAGTAGTGTGGAAGAGCATGTTGTGTTAGAGTGGAGCATAGATGAGGATAGGCCTACAAAGAGGCATGGAATAGAGGATAGGGTGTCTAGTAGTATACTACTACTACTACCACTACTACTACCACTACTAGCAAGGGCATAGGTGATGAAGTCTGCAACCCTTAGATGTTGTGGAGTGCCACAACCTTAGAAGAAGATGAAGTGCAAAGTAGTGGTTTGCAGATAAGAGGATAAGATGGCGCGTGGAGATGTAGTGCGTTTCTCAGAGAGGAATATAGGACACAAAGTGGTAGTGCAGAGATAGGACTGAAAGACAGAGTGCACATTTGTGGTGTGCAAATAGGAGAGGAAGGTAGAGCGCAACGTGTTAGTGCACCATAAGAAGAGGAAGATGGAGGCTCCCCTAGTGGTGGGGGAGACAAATTGTAAATAGTATATGGTCTTGTGTGTTTTCAAGTAGGAAACACGCGATCAAAAGAATATGGAATGATCCCCCCCTTGCGCATTTTTAATCAACAAGAAAACACGGTAGATAATGAAGAAATTCAAGTAAAGGAGAGAGAAGAAGAAGATAGAAGCAAAGACACGATGTAAAATAAGGTGAAATCAACACTAGTTTACCTCAAAGAGTATTGGTGTTGAGAAATCAAACCACTAGCAGTCAGAGAGGAGGAACTAGTTTGATTTTGAGGATGGAAAATAAGGATAGTAACTTGAGGCTACGTGTGTTCCACAGAATGGGTAAGGATGATGCAGAGAAACATCGGTTTACATGTGAAGTAATATGTTCTATGAAGAGAATCACAGACGAAGAAACAAAGATCGCATAGGTGGAGACCAAGTTCAGAGATAGAGACTTGACGTGGTATATGAAGTATAAGACTACTACGCCAATGGGCTAGATGAGGTCCATGAAAAAGATTAAACAAGATCTTATTAGGGTGTTCCAAAATCCTAAGTCAGAGTCCCAATGTATCACAGAGATAAAACAGATCAAATAGAAGGAAGGAGAGACTATATGGGATTATGACCAATGGTTTAAAATTTTATTGGATAAGATGGTGTTCCAAATCCAGGACATGCAACAGAGAGAATGGCTTATTGCAGGGTTATTTCCCCATATTTGGGTTCCTCTCACCCAACACAAGGTGACAACTCAAGAAGAGGTAGTATAAATTTTCATGCACCTGGAAGCTATGCCAGGAGGGACAGAGATGTCGATAGGTTTGTGTTGGGCTTGTATTTTGATTGTTTTGTTGTGATGGTTGAATCCTTTTTGCATCGATATTATATATATGCTATTGACCATTTTGAAGGAGTTTTCAAAGGATTTTGTATCAATTCATCATGGATTTATACTAGGTATGTGTAATCGATGTTTTACGATGATTTTGAGCTAAATTTAGTTCGATTTGATGTTTATAAGGATATAATATGTGATTTGTGTGTAACAGGGTGAATTCTCACTCTGAGCCTCCATCTGGTACCTCATACGAAACTTTATCCAGCACCCCATTCGGTACGCGATCCAACACTCCATTTGGCACGCGATCCAGCACTCGGAGCGCAGGGGAGTTGGCGGTTGGTATATTGGTGACCAGTGATGGGAGAATTGGTGACCTTGGTTTTGTTCCCCATCATGGTCTCTAGCTACAGAGCTCATGAAATCTCAGATTAGGCAGTTATGCTAATCGCTGAGTGGCTCACAGATTTTCTAGAAGCCAAATTTGTTAGAGCGCATTTAATGGATTTTCCATTTTTAGAGGAGGTCGACCCTTCCATTTTTAGACCTATCCAACTGTATTTTCCTATAAATACCACTAGCAGTGGAAATACCATAGGAGGAGAAGACAAAATTTTTAAGAAGACATTTTCATTGTAAAATTTAGACATATTTTCAAACTTGTGTTTAGATTGCATTTTTTTAATTAATGACAGAATAATGTTGATTTGAGCCTGTGTTTTGTTGTTGAAGAGTAGCCACAACCTGCTAGGGGGACCACCAGTGGTCTAGGTGACTGTATAGATAGATATATTGTATGTTTCATTTTCTTAAGTTATAATTTACTTCATTTTCTTTGTTGGATGTATTTTGTAGTTTTAAATATTGTGCATGTTGTTGTGATTTAATTATCTAATTTCATCTTTTGTAGATTGATTATAGGATTCGGTTATTTGTCATGCTATGTCTCTTATTCCTTAACAATTGGCTTGTAGGCTACTAACTTAGATGATGTACTAAATTTTTAAATTGGTTTCTGTTGGCAAATGTTTAACAAGTAGAAAATGCTTGTCATTGATGGCAAGTACAACAGTGGAGATGGTAGGATAAGAAGGATAAAATCCCTTGGGGATTCAAACGCGAAAGCTCAGGAGGAACAGCGTTAAGGAAAACGCGCGCAGCAAAACTCAAGATACAGGAGTTTGCAGAGGAGAAGGAAGATAGAGATCCACAGCCGTTGGATCCCATCCAAAATTACCGACAGCATGAGGGCCGTCAGATCTTTATCCAAAATTCCCGACAGCATGAGGGCCGTCAGATCTTTATCCAAAATTCACGACAGCATGAGAGCCGTCAGATCAAAATTTTGTTCTGGACCATTGATCGAGCTTCATCTCAGAGTTCCGCGACTCGCGACTTAGAGAGGCGAGATGATTCATCTCCAGATTCACGAGATGCGAGATAGTGAGTTAATCATGAACCGTTGGATCAAGAGGACACGTGGTGAAAGATCGTCATGTTGCTAACTGGAAAGTCAAACGAATTGTGAGGCGTGAGGTCGCAAAGCAGCGAAGTGGCGAGAAGATCAGGACCGTCCATCTGTGAAGGACGCGTGGCAGAGATCGGAGAGATCTCGTGAACTCGGGGGTTCGTAGGATAAAGGCCCAAGTATTGGGTGTTCAAAGTCGCGAGGCGCGAGGACGCGAGGTGGCGAAGTGGCAAGAGATTTATAGCCATCCATCTGAGGGGACAGGTGGCGAGAGATCGAGAGATCTCGCGAACTCGGGAGTTCGCAGGTTGAGATTCCAAACATTGGGTACTCCAAGTCGCGAGGTCGCGAGGTAGCAAGAGAAGGATAGTCGTCGGATCCGGATCACAGGAGGACTGTTGGATCTGTGCGACGGATCACATGTGGTGAAAGAACGTCATCTCACTGACTGGAAAGTCAAAGGAATAGCGAAGATGTGAGATCGTGATTTAATCGAGGACCGTCGGATCACCAAGAACGTGGACCATTGATCTGAGCTCCATCTCGGAGCCTCGCCCATCACGGCTTGAAGTGACGAGAACCTCCATCACAGGAATTGTGAGATGTGAGATTGCGAGAAGATCAGAACCATCGGATTACCAAGAACGTCGATCGTTGATCTGAGCTCCATCTCGGATCTTTGCCTATCACGACTGGGAGTGAAGAGAATCTCCATCGAAGGAACATCGAGATGCAAGATCACGATGAGATCAGGACCGTTGATTCATCAAGATCATGAACCGTTGATCAGGGTCGATGAAGATAATAAGTTCGCAGCAAAAGTGCGAAACGGGTAAATAACGACGATACCCTTTAGAATTAATCCAACGGTACAGGTGAACTTGAACAAGATCAGAGGTCTACTGTTGCACGACATAGTGAAACTGCCAGTAACCATTGATGGTTTCTACCAGAGGATGCGAAGAGACTTCGGTGTGATTTCCAGAGGAGCAGAAGAGTCACATGGAATCTGCTAGTGGAATGAAGATGACTCGTGGAGGCGATTGACAGATGGATGGGATTGAGGCTGTAACTGAAACAGAGAAGGTGACCTTGACTGTCACAGAGAAGATGAAGAGTCTCAACTGCCAGAGAGGCTGAGAAATCTCAGCATAAGACCCAGTGATACTGGACACGCAGGGCGATCCACTA
Organism: Picea mariana; assembly: GCA_032191745.1. NCBI lineage: Eukaryota > Viridiplantae > Streptophyta > Pinopsida > Pinales > Pinaceae > Picea > Picea mariana. The sequence continues at coordinate 14,648 of JASDQU010246640.1, forward strand.
GAGAAGCTGAAGAGTCATGATGATGATCAGATAGAGCACTCGAGAGGTGGAGAATAACGACGGAGAGTATGCATGCAGAGGCATGGAGAACATTGAATGCACAAGGTGCAAGGAAGCTATAAATACATGGTACAGAGAAGAGATGCGGTTGTTGTTGTTGTTGGAGGTTGTTGTGAGTGTTGTTAGTAAAGGTGATTCAGGTGTGAAGAAGGAGGAGAGTGCAGCAGCTGAATAGCACAGAAGAGGAACTGTGCAGAGAATAGAGATGGCACACAGAGCATAAAAAGTAGAAGACCAGACAACGCAAGTGATGTGAGCAGAAAGGCAATGAGGCAGACAGAGCAACGAAATGTAGCAGAACAGTGATAAGTCGGGTAAGCCATTGTTGAACATTATATCACTGTAATAAGTTTCAGAAGGAAAGATTTATATTTCAGGGTGGTTGGGAGGTGCTAGGGAGGACTTTTGTCCTCAGAGGTTCAAGTGGGTGCTTGAACACAGGGAGTTGGTGCTTCCTCCTAGTTGGTGCTAGAGAAACCAGGGAGTTGGTGCTTCCTTCTAGTTGGTGCTAGAAAAACCAGGGAGTTGGTGCTTCCTTCTAGTGGGTGCTAGAGAAAACAGAGAGTTGGTGCTCTCAGCAAGTTGCAGCTTGCTAAACAGAGGTTGTAGCCTCATTATGAGTTGGTGCTCATATGTATGATAATGTAAATATTGTAACCATTACTTATCATATAAAGAAAAAGAGGTTTTTACCCTGTATGGGTTTCCTCAAGAAATATCTGTCTCTGTGTTTCTCATATATGTGACTGATGCTAAATGTGCCATTGTTTATTTCCCTACACTATTATGATCATCATTTAGTGTCTCACCAAAGAATTTAAAAGAAGCATAATTGTTTAATCATGGTAACAACTGATTCACGCCCCCTCTCAGTTGTCCAACAATTGGTATCAGAGCCGGCCCCTTTTATCTAAGGGTAGATCCTAGAGCTTAAAAATGTCAAGCCATGAAGGAAACTCAACCAATAAGGCCCCTCTGTTCAATGGAACAAACTTTACCTTCTGGAAAGTTAGAATGAGAACCTACACAATGGCTTTAGGTGCAGATGTCTGGGATGTGGTAGAGACTGGTTATGTAAAGCTAGTTGTGCTAGCTAATAAGGATGACAAACTAGAATTTAGCTTCAACGCTAAGGCTATGAATTCTATCTTGAGTGGGCTTGCAGAAGCAGAATTCATAAAAGTTATGCATCTAGGAACTACCAAGGAAATGTGGGACAAACTCATTAACAGTTATGAAGGTAATGAGAAGGTAAAGGATGCAAAGCTTCAGACCTACAGAATACAGTTTGAACAACTGAAGATGAAGGAAGATGAAACTATTGGAAAATACTTTTTGAGAATAGAAGAATTGGTAAATGCAATGAAGGCACTTGGTGAAATAATTGGAGAACCTTCTTTGGTTCAGAAAATCTTGAGATCTCTCCCAGATAGGTTCAACCCGAAGGTCTCTGCTATAGAATAACTTAATGATATGAAAACCTTGCAGTTTGACCAACTTCTCAGAACATTGACTGCATATGAAATGAGAATAGTTAAAGATAAACCCACCTCCAGAGAAGCATCATTTAAAGCAGACAAGAATGAGGATTTTGAGCCCGATGAAATTGAAGCAAAATTTGTGAAGAGACTGAAGAAGGGATCAGGAAAATACAAAGGAAAATTTCCCTTCAAATGTTTTAACTGTGGTAGGATAGGTCATTTTTCAAACAAATGTCCCCACAAAGGAAAGGATCAGACTTTTGATGATGAGGAGAAATACAAACACAGAAATTTATTTAAAGAGAATAACTTTAAGAAGAAAAGTCTTTGTGCAAACAATGATGATGATCCTTCAGATGAAGAGGATAATGATTCATCTATTGAAGATAAACTAAATGACTTCACACTTATGGCCAAAGAGAATTATGATAATCAA
>JASDQU010246641.1:0-13908 GCA_032191745.1 Picea mariana
AAAAGAAAGGTGGGAAGAAAGAGTATGTATTTTATGCTCGTCTGGAAAAGTGGAAACAGAAAAACATTTTATTTTAGAATGTGAGGCCCTCAAAGACAGCATGGAAAATTATGCAGGTATTCTGGCAGCTAATTCTTGGGATAATCTATTCAGCAAAGAGTTTGTTGAGAAGCTGGGAGCGATTATTGTAAAACTTCACATGAAAAGGGTTGAATACAAAAGCCAGATGGAAAAACAATCTGTCCCATAGGCTATTTTTAGCCTCGTGGACGTTAAAAATACTTTCTTTCTTTCTATTATTTTTTTGAAAAATAACAATAAAGTCATCAAAATTCAAAACTTTGATAGATTTAATATAAAGTCGGGATAGTTATAGTAAGCAAAATTTAAATTTCAAATTTAGTTTTAAAGAAAATCAATAATATTAAGTAACCATAAAATTTCTAATACCAAATTATTATATGTGTGTGTGTGTGTGTGTGTGTGTGTGTGTATGTGTGAAAAATTATTAATAAGAAGAAGTTGGAATATTACAAATATTTTATTAATCTTAATATGGCAAATAAAAAACTATTTTTAGGATATTATATGAACATAAAAAGCAAAATGAACATATCTAAGATTGAGGTCATTGTCGTTATGATCTCCATAGTGAAATTGGTTGTTGGAGCAACTCAAAAACACCTTAGAATACAAAGGAGGTTGAGTATGACCACCACTTTCATTTAACATGTTCTCTCTTTAATAATATAAAACACAATTTTACCAAATTCATAATTTAATTATTCTTGAAGACCTCGATGCATTCATTTTACTACATCTTTAGTAATATAAAAAAAACTTTGCATGCCTTCATGAATTCATTTTACTACATCTTTAATAATATAAAAATAAAAAATAAAATCATAATTTGATTATTCTCGAGGAGGACCTTATACTTTCATTTTACTATGTTCAAAACAATATTTAGTTTGATGTTCATATTTAATTACTCAAGGGTTTTGATACTTTCATTTTACTATGAGTAAATATAGAAATGAAACTCTGAATAATATTTATTTTGATTTTTTTAGGTGTCTAATAAAATTTGTCAATCTCATGGAAAAACAAACATCAACATCATTATTAATAAAAGTTTACACATCTCTTCCCTAACCCATCTTTAGCTAAAAAAAGGGTTGGGAAAAATAATTTGATAAATGTTCATAACATTGGAACATCTAAGATGGTATAATCCTCTATAACAAAAACTTAAAATTGAAAAAAATGATGAAAATATCAAAGACGAGATAGACATGTTATTATAAAAAATGATTTGAAAATTCTTCCTACCCTAATAAGGTTGCAAGTTTCAAAATTAAGAACTAACTTTAAGGTGCACAACCAAACTAAGAACTAACTCTTAAATGTATAACCAAGATGAAAAATGTACCCTTATGAAAACTTCAAGGGAAAAATACAATGTAAACATCATTGTCATATCTTTAAAACCATTATTCAAAGTTTATATGACTCCAAACTTTAAAGATACCCTATTCGATTAATCTACATAAAACAATTTTTAGAATAATTTGGAACGAATAATAATAACATTATTATAGTGAAATACTATTTATTTATAATTGTATGAGCATCTCAACAATCCAATTTAAGTTGAAAAAAATTAATTTGATATATAAATAATATAAACTTGGTCTTCCACAATAAACCTTTTAAAACTTTTTCTATTATAAAATAGACATATAATATGCAATTAAAACCATAATTTAATAAACCATTTAAAATACTCAAACTGAAACATTTATTTATGATTTCAACTAATTTCAAGTATGTATTAAACTTCGATGCTTTCCCCACTTTGTTGCATAAAAATGCTACTCCTTAAATGAATAGAACTAAACTAAAATGAAATAACAAAGAAATTAATTAATACGGTCGAGCCAGAATTTATATTTATTGATAGAACGTGAAAGCACACGATATACAACTATGATACCGAAGTTTTCATGTTGACAATGAAAATTTCTGGTTTTTCTTTTCAAAAGTTTTTATATTCACACTGGAAACCGGACCAGTGCGTCCGCGACTTTATCCTTTAACATTATCAGTTTCTGTACTGGTAAAGAACGGTATCCAATGATCAACAGGAAGGCCTCATCAACTTGTAGCCAATTATGGTTAGGATGCCATTCCTTCAATTCGACCAAATATATGTGTTTTTTCGTTGTCCTGGTAAGAGAAAGATGCGAGGTCCAACGAAACAAAGAGTAAATATCTATGCAGCGCGGCTAAATTGCAACAATAAACTGGCGATATGTAAGTAATAAGATGATGACTATTAGAATCTCACAGTTCCCAAAGACAGCACTGTGCCATACACTGTACTAAAATTTCCACGATTGGGTGAACTTGAATTTTGGGCCATCTCGATATATAGTGCTTGCTATGGCGTGGATCGGCTATGAGACTGATTATTACGCCGGCCGCAAAGCAGCGATTCAGCGGTTCGCTTCCGTAAGGGATGATCGAAGGATTTCTGGCAGAAAATGTAATAAGATATCAGGCATTCTTGATCTATATATCCCATATTGACAACAGGTACGTGTTACTCACCTTTTATAAACTTGCAGGATCCGAGCGCTGCATCGGAGGGTTGAGAATGCGCCACGTGGCGAGAATCCGATGGTTGGATCAAAGTGCTAGGAGTGCGCCACATGGCGAGCATCGAATAGCTGGATCGGAGGGCTAGGAGTGATCCACGTGGTGAGCATTAGAGGGCTGAATTGGAGGGTTGGCAGTGGTCCACGTGGCGAGCATCCGAGGGCTGGTAGTGGTCCACGTGGCGAGCATTAGAAAACTGGATCGGAGGGCTGGCAGTGGTCCACGTGGCGAGCCTCTGAGCGCTGGATCGAAGGGTTGGCAGTGGTCCATGTGGCGCGCATCAAAACGCTGGATCGAAGGGCTAGCAGTGGTCCACGTGGCGAGCATCCGAGATCTGGATCGGAGCGCTGGCAATGGTCCACGTGGCGAGCATCGGAGCGCTGGCAGTGGTCCACGTGGCAAGCATCCGAGCGCTGGATCAATTGTCCGGTCCCAGNGTGGCGAGCATCCGAGGTCTGGATCGGAGCGCTGGCAATGGTCCACGTGGCGAGCATTAGAAAGTTGGATCGAAGGGTTGGCAGTGGTCCACGTGGCGATAATCTGAGTGTTGATAGTGGTCCACGTGGCGAGCATCGGAGGGCTAGCAGTGGCCCACGTGGCAAGCATCGGAGGGCTGGCAGTGGTCCACGTGGCAAGCATCCGAGGGCTGGATCAGAGGGCTAGCAGTGGTACACGTGGCGAGCATCCGACGGCCAGATCGAAGGGCTTGAGTGGTCCATGTGGCAAGCATAAGAGGGTTGGATCGAAGGGCTGTGAGTGGTCCACGTGGCGAGCATTAGAGAGCTGTGCGCGGGCCACGTGGCGAGCATTAGAGGGCTGGATTGGAGGGCTTGCAGTAATCCACGTGGCGACCATCCGAGGGCTAGATCGGAGGACTGGCAGTGGTCCACGTGGCAAGCATCCGAGGGCTGGATCGAAGGGCTGGCAGTGGTCCACGGGGCGAGCATTCGACAGCCGGATCGAAGCGCTGTGAGTGGTCCACGTGGCAAGCATCCGACAGCTGGATCGAAGGGTTTGAGTGGTCCACATGGCAAGCATCCAACGGCCGGATCGAAGCGCTGTGAGTGATCCACGTGGCGGCCATCCAAGGTTTGATCGGAGGGCTGGGAATTCGAAATGTGGCAAGAATCCGACGGTCGAATAGGAAGGCAGCTCAGCCGTACGACGAAACTGGTACGGAATTTATACCTTTATATCCACGTGGCACAGATTTGTTGCTACTGTGCACGGATCCTACGGGATGACAAGAGACTCTGGCACAGATCTCTTGGCGCGAATCTGACGGGTTTAGCTCAAGACTACGTAAAATGGAGGGTGATTTCCCTGCCAATCCCCCTGGACGCACCTGTTACAACGGCTACTCGGCCTTCTAACGGCATCGTCATCCTCGTCTTCTGCTTCCCCATCCGCTTCTGCTGCTCTGGAGGAGTCGCCCTGAGAGGTGTCTATTTATGCCGTGCGACCCCGTCGTTTACTCACCCGTGACTGAATGACATCATTGCTGGCGTGAAGGAGGAAGACAACAACCACCTTATCAACAATTATAGAACCAATCGACCCGCATCCACTCAATGAAGATTCTTATAAGTAGCATACCCCTTACTGGGTGAACGGTGAACGAGAACGCCTATGTGATTGGAAATAAAAATATAAGAGGAAGGAAGAGATAGTTTATAGTATATCTATTGAAAAAATCCTTATTAAAATAGATTCACTTTTAAAATTAAAATTGAGTAATAAATGAAATTTTAAAAGTTTAAAAAGTAGAAATTAAAAGAGAGTATTGTAATCTTAATATATTAAGATATTAAATATTTATAAATATATTGCGCATCAATATAGGTTTGCTTTAGTTTGGGATACAGAGAGATTTGTATTTTAATTATTATTATTTGAGATCGTTTAGATGTTATAGAAACTTTAATTTGGTCTATTCATTATTCATAATTATAGTTTGTTAAAAAAAATTATAATCATATCAATCAATTTGGTCCAAATTTATTTGATCTAAACACTTGAAAATTATAATATCAATTCATTTTGTCCAAAATTAATTTATCTAAATGATCTAAACACTTGAAAATTATAATTAAATATAACAATCACTATCAAACGTTGACTACTCCTTTAATAGTAGGATGTTATAACCTTAATTTGGTATATTCATTATAGGTATTCTTTTTGAGATTGTTAATAAATGTTGCAATTCTAATGTTTCATTTCTTCTCCATACGAGTTTAAAATGATAATTAAAATTATATTACATTATAAAATATAACATTTTAATAAATAGATTATCTTTTATATTTAATAATTATTTTATTTTAAAATATTTATAAAAAAAATTATGTTTTTTAATATTTATAATTTTTATAATTTAATTTATGTGAAATTGATTGTTTTACAAAATTTAACACACAAACCCATGTAAATAGCAAACTAAAAAAGAATATGCTTAACCTCAAGCTTCACTATGTTGTTTTTTTTATGTGATTTGATTTTTTATATTGAGAATTATATATTGGTATTGGTTAAATGTTTTATCTTTTCGTTTTTTTAGTATGAATTGAAATTGTCTTTTTGAATTGCAAACCCATAACATGAAGATTATACAAACTTAGCCACTCAAATCTGCAAATACAATCATCAAATCTAATTAAGTAAATGCAACGGTGAAAAACAAAATCAGTTATAATAGATTACAAAGTAAAAATACCTTCCACGTTCTGCCAATGTTATTTGTTCTCCTTTCCTCATATCCTTGGCATCCATTATCACATGGATCGAGGAAGTATCCTCTACTTGTTCAAAGAATGAGCAGAAGCTTTTGCAAGCAAATCTTATATCCTTATTACTCGCACATCTCAGTATTGTGATGCACATAATATCCGCTAGGGACAATGCCGCAGCAACGCTCTTCAACCTTTCCTCTGTTGATGAATATAAGAAATTAATTGGAGAGAGAGGCCAGAAGTGGTTCCAGCCTTGATAAATCTTCTTTGGGACAGAACTGTCAGAGGCAAAAGGGATGCAGCTCCTGCCTTGTTTAATCTTTCAGTTTTTCAGGGAAATGTTTCACTGGCAGCTGGGGCAGTTCCTTTAGTTAATGTTTTGACAGAGGACACACCGGGTCTTACTAACATTGCAGTTTCTGTTTACGCAGCTCTTGCGAATCAACTATAGGGATTACTTGTAATTAGTGAAACCTCTGCAATTCCTCTAATTGCCCGCCTTTTAAGATTGGGTTCTACTTCACCTAAATGCAAGGAGAGTTGTGTGGTTATTTTGCTATCCTTGTGTTGTAGTGGAAGTTACAAAATTGTAAATTAATGCCATTATTAATGCCTTCACTGTATAATCTTCTTACATCGGATATAAGGATCAAAATTGAAGTTTTTATTGCCCTTCGAGAGCTTTCTAGTCCTTTATAAAAGGGCTTAAATTTATTTTATTTTTGATGTAAATGAAAATTAAAATAAAAAATCATTTATCAAATTTGAAATGAAAATTATTTCATATTTTTTTCTATTAAAAGGTAGGGGAAATTTTTTTAATATGTTTTACTTTTCATTCTTTTAATGAGTTAGAAAATTTCCTTCATATGTTTTATTTTTTATTATTTTGTTGTTTTTATAAGTTTTTTCTGTTATTAGTCATTTTTCCCCATATCTTAGCAATTAAAAAAAGAATGTTAACAATTTTTCATTTGCCAAGTCAATTCAAAAAAAGAATTGTTATGTTTTTTCTACAATACAATCCTCTTTTTATAGAGCTACTAATGGGTGCATGCATATTCTATTTATTGAAGCCACAAAAATTGAGGATCAAATCCTGAATTCTCCAAGTCCCAATCTTTGTTCTGTTGTAGGTTTCATATTATTGAATGAGTTGTATACTTTTAAAACACAACAATTTCCTGTCCACTACCTTCTCTTGGCTTTGTACTATTTTATTTTAGATTTTCCCGTGAGTTATAAATTTGGAAAATTATACTTAAAACAATTTTTTGAATTTTCAATAAATTTTAACTACATTTTTGTTGATCTAAATTGATATAAGTCAATTTAAATTTATTTAAATGTATGTTTTATGTGAGCAGGCTCACATATATGTGAGCATGCTCACATATATGTGAGCAGGCTCACATATATGTGAGCAGGCTCACATATATGTGAGCAGGCTCACATATATGTGAGCAATTTAAATTTATTTAAATGTATGTTTTGGGATAAACTTCTTAAAAAAAAATTACATTATCATTTTTTATTTTTTTTGACTAAACTCATTGACTCTGTGCAGCAGAGGGGAAACCTTCGCTCATCCAAGGTGAAACTTCAGCCGTGGCAAGGAGAGCAAGGAGTAGTTCGCGTAAGGGTCTGTTTGCGCCCGCAGGCTGGTTAGTGTCAAATTGTTTTGGTCATAATATATTGTATTTGTAATGAAAAAAAAAAGGAATTGTTTTTTTTAATGAAAGAAGGGAAAGTGAGATGAGTGTTCACAGGTTTCAGTTATACACAGTATTCAATGATATTGAGTTTCAGTTATACCCAGTATTCAATGATATGAAGTTGTAGTGTGCTATAATTTTTAATTATAAGAACCTTTGTTTTTCAAGGTTTTAGTATATTTGAAAAAAACTTATTTGAGCAGAAACTGTGTGTTGCATGTTACTTTTTCTTATAGAGAAGTTCCACCATTTATACTCATAAACAATGGTAATGAGAGTTTTCATTCCAATTACTATAAGTTAATATTTATCTTAAAATCTTCTTTTAAAACATAATTTTTAATAATTTAGAGATTATCCAATTTTTTCAATATTACTTATATTTTTGTATATTTTTTAATTTTTTCAATTTTGTATATAATATTTCTGCATAATTTCAATTGAAATTATATTTAATAAAATGGAATTTGAAAAATAATTTGATTATGTTATCATGGAACCTAATTAAAATGTTTCAATTATAAGTAAAATTTCAACTAGATTAGAGTAATACATAAAGATATCAATGAATTGGTTAGAATGTTATGTTTGATTTAATTTAATGATTAATATGTTATACTTGGAGAATAATAAGTGAAGAGTTAAATTTTGTTGTAAGAATGAATGGGTTATTAAATAATTATTTTATGGATGATTTTTTTTTTTCATTTTTTCATATGAAAAAAATAATTTATTTTCACCTATCAATTTAGAAGAGTTACATTAAAATTAACACTTCAGTTTGAAATATAACCCTTCCCTCTAAATTTAATCTCTGATCAAGTATTCCTAAAACAAGAAAGAAAACCCAATCTCTTCTCTTCTCAGAGTTCTTCACAGTTGGGAGTCATGGAGAACTCTCCAAACAATTCAATTACGAGACTGAAAATTCAGTCACTACAGTGCACTAGCATCGAAATTTTTTGGTTTACTTTTCAATTCTTTCCTTCAATTTTGTGGACACTTTCTGATTTTCCGGTGAGAAGCACCTGCCACAAATTCGTGAAGGTGCTGATCTTTTACTGGGATAGTATATTCTTTCACTTTGGCAAAAAATGATGAAAATAAATGTAAACATGGTCAAACTGAGCTTTGTAATTCGACAAATGTACTTTTAAGTTTGATTCTCTTTGAGATCTGTGTGAAGAGATGATCTCAGCATTGCTTAGGTTGTTATCAAATAAGTTAAAACTATTCCTCATAGGCGTTACATGCAAATTGCTTTGTTTTTCCATACATTCTTAAAATGTAAAATTAGTATGTTCTGTCTTTAATTAATTGCAATTCAGTAAAAAAAAAAAAATTTTACACTATTAAAATTAGTATTTTCTGAAAGTTAGAAATTTTATAAAAAAAAATTTTACACTCTTAAAATTAGTATTTTCTGAAAGTTAGAAATTTTATAAAATTAGTATTAGTATGAGAAAGCTTACACGTAAAAGTAAAACAAATTTAAACATTTATTTATTAAAAATAATTATTATATATATATATATATATATATATATATATATATATATATATATATAGGTCAAACGTCAATCTACACTACACATAGAATAATTCTTTTTAAATTTGAATGAAAAATATTTGATTTTCTATTTTCATGATTTTTATCTTTTGTTTTGCAATTGTCAACTTATATATGATGATTCTTTTTATCCTATATCTTATATGCCAAATACCAACCCAAAAGTATTGAGAAAATTCTAGGGACTAAATTTGACTTATGTGTTAATTTTTCATTTTTTTTCTTCCAAAATAGGATTCAGTAATTTCTATTTTATTCAACCAAATTTTATAACATAATGCCAAATTTTAGTTCTCTATATATAAGTGAAAAAAATTAAAACTTTTATTTATTAAAAAAAGCTTTTCATTTTTTGTGTCAAATGTCCACCTAACACAATTCTTTTTAAATTTGAATGCAAAATATTTCATTCTCTATTTTCATGATTTTTATCCTATGTCTTACAAATGTTAAACTATACATGGCACAATTATTTTTATCTTATATTTGAGAAAATATGTTAAACTATACATGGCACAATTATTTTTATCCTATATTTGGAAAAATTTTAGGGGCTAAATTTCGTCTTTGAGTTAATTTTTTATTTTTTTCTTCCAAAAAATGATTCACCAATTTCCATTTTATTCAACCAAATTTTATAACATAAAAGTATTTTACTTATTTTACTTTAAAAATAGCTAAAAATTTCTAGAATCTATATAAAATCCTTAGTAATTTTAATATTTTTAAGAAAATATAGCCAAACTTTTTATGATTGACATTTTAAGAATTAGTAGTATTGCCAAGGTTTCCACACTTTAAGATTACTATGGATCATTAAAAAAAATTCTAATCCACACAACATGACCCACAAAGACGAAGGGGAAGAATGAACAAATAAGCATACTCACCTTGCAACCAATCAACCATTATGTTAGTAGGAGACACTACTCCCTTGTGGTTGAGCTCATTGACATCGGAATCATGGTATATTGGGACTTGGATGTTGTTGTGGACTGATGCTCACAACCAATATGGGATAGGACATAAGTGGAGATGAGATTTTATAGTCATAGAAGCAATTCCAAAACACCAGATAATAGGTGTATTCAGTTGTTGTTTAACACACACACATTACTACACAATGTTAAACTATGCAATGAGACATGACACAAGAATTGGTGGAAAAGGATTTAGCCATCTCAACTATATATTCATCCAATGATATTAATATATGGCACATTGATGTAATCACCTCTTGCACTAAAGAGTGCCAACACACTAACAAATCATCGATAGACAAGGATGACAACTCATAAGGAGGTGATCTTGGACTTTGTAATTGTATAAGGACTCACAAGCTAACAATTCCACCTTCAATCATAAGTCCAAATAACGATATCAATAAGGCAACAAGAAATAGTGCATAGACTAGAATTATCTCAATCTTCAATCTGAAACTTAGCTTCGATGAAGATATGCCTAGAAAACCACCAAATCTAGATGTTCAATGATTCATTTGAAATGAACTTTGAAAGAGAGAAAACAAATATTGAAGTGAACAACTACCATGTTTGAACATTCCTTGATTACTTGACAAAATTGATCATTTGCTAAGTTATTTAGTTAGAAGAAGTTGGTGTCTTAAGCTAATTTGTAAACAAATAAGATCATAATTATGTTATCAATGAACAAATTAGATCATCGATGTGCTCTCTAAATTCAGATACAATTAAGTGACAAACAACATCCCAATGAATAGTTGAATAACAATGAGAAGAATCTAGATTCTATGCTAGATCTTCCCAAATATGTCAATTTGATGAGATTGACTGGAGTTGATTGAATTGTAGATATCATGTTGAGGAGACTAGTTGCCATGTTGAAATTTTCAAATTCTAATATATTTTTTATTGATATGACTTCGAAACTTGAAGTCTGGTTATTATCATTGATATTCCCCTATTAAGTGCAAGGAGAGAAGATTATTGAAAGGATCCAAGATTGAGCTTTTGAATTCTTCAATACATTTTTTATCATTATATCTAGTAGTTTTAGTTAACCACTAATCAATTTCAATTGATACCATATATCTAGTAATTTTTTATTGATAAAATATAAAAAACAAGTTACTCAACACTTTGTTATATATATATATATATATATCATAAAGAATAATAATAATTATATATTTAAAAAACTTAAAATCAATTATTATTTCATAATATTATATTTATTATAAATTGTAAATAATATATTTCAAAAATTAAAAAGATAATATAAACAAAAAGATAAAGATACATATAATTTCCAAAGTTAGAGGGACTTTTTCTTATAATTATCGATGTATATGTTTCATACAAAATAATATATCAATAAATATGTATGTGTGGTTGGTGTAATATTTTGAGTCAAGTTAAGTTATAATATTGATGTTATGGGTTGATGTTAAATATATTATTTTAGTGTAATATTTTGAGTTGAGTCAAGTTATAATATTAATGTTATGTGTCAATATTGATGTTATGTGTTGATGTTAAATGTATTATTTCATTTTTATAATGGTTATAGATTTTAATAATGGTTATAGATGTTGTTGTAATGTTTTATTAAAAGTAATCATATATTTTTATAATTTTATAAATAAGGATTTTTTTTACATTTAAATATTTAAAATATTAGTTGTTTTAATAAATTTTTATTTATAATTAAAATATTATTAATTTTGAAAAATAAATTTAAAAAATATAAAAAATTTACTATATTTTGAAATTTATTTATTTTTAATATTAATTAAATAATTATTTATTTTTAATATTAATTAAATAATTATTAATATAATATGAGATCTAAAATTTATGAAAATGGAAAATAACTTTCTTTTAATCCTTCTCCATTCTAACTATTACAATGAAAGTTCAACCTCTTATAACTACTATCTGAAATTTTCAAAAATAGTTAATTTTAGAAAATTCTCGCACAACTCTAAAATTGACCAATAACTAAAAGCTAACTAGAGTGACACTATTTTTCAACTTGTTTTTATGATTAGGTGCATAAACTAAGAGATAACTGATAATTACAAATTTAAAAAAATCTCGAAAAAACAGTAAAACCCCAATTTGAGGCCTTATATGAAGGAAGTTAGCCCCAAAAATGTGTCGAAACAATATTTGATCTGAAGGATCACATCAACACGATAGTGAACTCTTCGAGACACAACTCCCTATAAAATTTCATCCCAAATGAATAATTAATTCAAAAGTTATGACCCTCAGAAATCCCTACATCATTCTCCTCTGGTTGAAAAGAACGAAACTCTCGCGAGTTACTGTCTTCAAATTGTTGCCACTTAATGGGATATTGATCCAAATGGATCTAGGAAGGCCTAAAAATAAAAGTTATCAGAATCGGACGAAACCACCGCCATTGCATCGAGCTCTTCGTGTCGATTCCGACCATATATTTTTTTTCCGAAAATGGACACCGTATGCGAAAGTTATCGCGTTTTGATCGATTTCCCAAACAAGAAAAAAAAAGTAAAAAAAATTCAAATTCAATAGGCCATGCTGCTGACGTCAGCATGACGTGTCAGGTGATGTCAGAAGGGACACATGGTAGTACCAGGAGGTGACACGTGTCACTCTTTTTTGGTGTTTTCAGGGTTGAGTTGGACCTACAAAATTTTGACACATGGCATTGTACGAAAGTGACACGTGGTTGTACATACGTTGACGTGGCGACAAGTGGCAGGCTCTGAGTATGACATGTGGTTGTACGAACGTGACATGGCACCAACAACAGCATGACACGTGGCAGGATGATAGGTCGACACATGGCGTATGGGCTAACTATGCAGGCTGACTGTGTGCTGATTGGTTGGTATGATCCAATTATCACAAGGCACCACATGGCACCCCAAATGAGGCCAATAAGGCCTGGTCAAAAAGTTTGTTTACACCCCGATAGATTTGAACTCGAGACCTCCGGAATGGGCAACGAACTAACCACTAAGGACGATCGGACGAGCTATACGATGAGAGTTAACCAAATATGGCATGTTTTCCTTTTGTTTTGAAGTGGAGCGGGCATTTGAGGATAAGCCCCGATCAGCGGGGGACTAGCCCAACCGACCAGGAGCTAGACCAAGAGCCAATTCGGGGGGCACGCAAATGTCTGAGCAACCCGAGGCCACATGCCTACCAAGTGACCAGGGGTCGAGGACTAGGGCGCAAACGCCTAGCTCCTGGCCACATAGACACTCCATACAAACAGGGACCCAAGGAAAGGGGGCTCAGGCACATTTTTTCAATCTGTGGGTTTTAAAACTATATTATATGGTTTTATTTGATTTTTAGCCTGATTTTATTGGATTTTTTATCATTTTTGGGGGATCTGGAGCCCTTTTTGAGGCCAAATATTGGGGGGAAGTTGGGAGGTGAACCCCAACTAAAATCCTATATAAAGTAGAGGTTTTTGAAAGCATGAGGAAGTTCAGAAACATCAAAATGCTGAAGATTTTGGAAGCTTAAGACATTTTTATGCAGGGAAGCTATTGAGGAAGCGAACTTTGGAGGCCATTTCCGGGAGCTACGCTCAACCTTTTTCAGTGTAGTCAATTGTGTTGGATTCTTGAGGTTGAGAATAACACAACCAAAGCAGTTTTTAATCCTTTTGAGATATTTCTAATGTATTTTTGTAGCATTGAAGATTAATAAGAAAGCCTCCCCCACTGAGACAAAGGCCCAGAGACGTAGGCAACCCTGCCGAACTCCGTTAACAATATTGGCGTTATGGTTTGTTGTTCTTAATGTTTATTTTTTGTTCGGTATTCTTTATGATGGTTGCAACATTCTTTCATTAAAATCTCCTTCCTCATTTAAGTTTTTGAATGGTAACTTAACACATGCTTAAAACTCAACCAAGTAGTTAAAAGATAATTTTCGTATCATATATAGGTTCAACAAGTCCCCCTTTGTAATCCATGTACTCTTTGTTGGTGCTACACCTTCCCACTGGACCAGATATCATTTGTATTGGCCTTGTTGAGTATGAAGGGTCTTCTTATCTAAAACATGCACAATCTTTTCATTTTTTCTTGCTCAGAATGGTTCGTTGCCAATCCACCTCTACCTCACTGTCATCACCCAGATTGTCCCCATGGAAGATATATAAATCAGAAACATTAAACACATGGAAATATCGAGATCGGCTAGTAAATCGACCTTATATGCATTGTCGTTAATTTTCT
>JASDQU010246642.1:0-16624 GCA_032191745.1 Picea mariana
CTCTTGATATTGGAGGATTGTATCTTCCTCTTGGAGGTTTATCCCTCCCTTTACATTTGGAAGCTGTAGCTACCTTTGTAAGTCATTACTTCCTTTGAACAAAAAACTATTGATTATTTCTCATATATTGTGCATGGTGTATTGTGGTGTATTGGTGTAACTCTTATACTGCTGTTCATTTCTCATTGGATATAATTGAATGGTTTAAGTATAAGTTGAAAAAGGTTTTAAAATTGTACTTGATACTGATTCACCCCCCTCTCAGTATCAACAAGGTTGGATTGGGTTTCCAACTACAGTCCTTGGAAGGAGAGGATAAAATTGGTGTTGATGGAGAATGAGATATATGAATATGCTAATACTCAAATAAATCCTCCAACAGATGCAACGAAACTGGTCATCCATAATCAAAAGGATGTGAAATCTAGGCGTGTAATTCTAGATGGAGTGAAGGATAATTTGATCCCTCATTTATCAGGAAAGAAAATTGCCATGGATATGTGGGATGTTTTGAAGAGTTTATTTCAGAAGAAGAATGAGAATCACAAAATAGTGCTGAGAGAGAAGTTCAAAGACACAAAGATGACAAGATCAGACACAATGATAGCCTATCTCACTTGGATCCGATAGGTTCAAGATGAATTGGCTGCAGTTGGAGAGACAATGACTGATTCATAATTGGTGAGGATTAAATTAAAAGGCTTCACGAAGCAATGGGCATCGTTCATCAAAGGTATTGTAGCATGTGAGAACCTCCCTAATTGGTTAAGGTTGTGGGATTACTTTGTTCAGGAGGAACTTTGAGATGAAGAACTGAATGGAGGTTGGAATGAGAATGATGATGAGAACCTTGCTCTTGAAAGCCGGGAAAAGAAGGGAAAGTTCAAGAATATTTCCAGTGGAGAGTCTACCTCTCGAGATGGAAAGAACAAGGACATGAGAAAAGTCGAGTGCTTTGCATGTCACAAGTTTGGGCATTATGCAGGGAAATCTCCGAATAAGAAGAAGGGTGGGAACGGAACACAACTGGAGGTTATTGCGTTGACAAAGAATCAAATGGATGAGTTTTCCAAGAAATTTGAACAAACAATGTTCTTACTTGTTATGGAGGTGATTTGAGAGTGATGGGCGTGCTATGAGTGCCATAACTCAGGAGGAGTGTGCTCTCAGCCTCAACGATTGATACGAAGGGCTATGATGCAACGTTCCAAGATGGACAAGCACTGATCAAGCCTGGGGGATATAACACGTACACATCATCTATTTTTGACGTTAGAGAGAGAAACTTATATAGGAGAAACTTATATAGGTTAAAGGGCCAACGTATGTGAGTAGAAACAAGCAATAGAGTGAAAAAGGACAAGGAGCAAATAGCTCCAAAGTTTGAGCAACTCAGAGGGAGTTATCCTTCAAGTTTAGGCAGGAAGGAGCATCCTTCCAAGTCTATCAAGGAGTTATGGTTTGAGATGACTATGCATGATGCTTAGGAGTAGGAGGCTTCTAGGAGAATGATCAAAGATGGGTTTGAGTGATATGGCAGGTATAGATTGTGTTTTATAAGGAATAACCAATTGATTGGATTAGAAAGTAGCCATGGTAGTGGATCTGGTAGCGAAGACAAAGCCAACTACAGGTGGGAGAAGCACCTTCCTTGCTAAGAGGTAGTGTTGATGCATGTAGCATCGGACATGTACTTCCACATTGGCTTGTGTCTAGCATGTGAAAGTCGTTGTGAGTTTTCTAAGTGTGAGACGCTACTTTAATTAAAGTAAAGTTCTTTTATTAGTGAGTTGATTTTTATTTAAGTAAAATGCTTTAATTAGCATTAGTGAATTAAATAACAACCATTGATCTCAAGTGAGGTGAGAAGTAATCTCAATCGTCAATCACTTTGGAGATTAGGGTTAGGTCATAAATCAATCTTATAAAAGCAAGGTCAGGGTAAAAGAGAAGATACTCTTTGGTGAGATTCCAAGGTCTGAATTTTGGTGAGAGACCAAGGTGGGAATTTTATACAGAGATAGAAAAGAAGGAAATTTTCTAGTGTGAAGTTGGTTGAAAGTGTAGAAGCAAAGAAGGATTTTTTCTTACACTGTATGAGTGAGGACATATCATTGATTGGATGAAGATATTTATTGCAAGTGTTGATGGAAATAGGGTTTGATCACGAAGGATTGTGATTCAAGATCTTGGATAGGTGGAGAAGGACTTCCATCTAGAGATCATACAGGTCAAGGAGAAGAGAGAGTAGAGGTAACCGCGTGAGGGTTTTAATTGATTGAATCTAGAGGAAAATGTAGAGCAATACAAAGGTTTTTGTACATCATTTTAGTATGTACACGCAGGTGCTAGCTGAGACAAACATGCATATGTGGGTGTGCTTAAGAAAAGGCACGTACACCTTGAAAGGAGTGAAGATTTGGGCCATACGATAGAGCATAATTTTCCAGGTTTGTCTGTAGTTGTATTTCTCTCAGTGTGCCATTATCCTTGTTATGAAAGCCCTAGTTTGACCATCTTATAAGAATTTGAGTATCGATTCTCCCTCCAGGGTTTTTCCGGGGGTTTCTACCTGAAAATATTTGTGTCTTGTGTGCGAGATTTTTGGTTTACTTATTTATGCTTCTGCTGTAATATTTAGTTGATTACTTAGTTGTGATTTAATTCAATAAGTGATTTATCTGGAATTAATTGTCAGGTGTTGAGTGGAGGGATAATTTTTAAAAAATACTCCCTGCGCTAGCAGTTGTTGCAACTATTTCTTCACTTCATCTACTTCCAAAATGGATTGTCTATATATCCCAATATTTGGTTATGGGGAGAAAGACAACAATTGTATCTCATGTTCCACTTCCCTCTTAGGTGGTATCCCTTT
The DNA here is from genome assembly GCA_032191745.1 of Picea mariana. Classification (NCBI taxonomy): domain Eukaryota; kingdom Viridiplantae; phylum Streptophyta; class Pinopsida; order Pinales; family Pinaceae; genus Picea; species Picea mariana. Next base: position 2,876 of record JASDQU010246642.1, read on the forward strand.
AGGCTCTTGGAACACTCTTTTGTATGCATGTAGGAAATAATGCAACTGTTTTATTTTTATTTTTATTTTTGTGTGTGCCACTGAAGATACAATGTGGATCTATACTCCTATGTCCTGAACTGATCATAGCCATGAAGAATACACAGTGGATCTACTAGACGACAAGACATAGCCACAACCAATACAAAGTGGATCTATGTGACAGTATATGTGTCAATGTTCAAAAGAAACTCCACCGCAACCTGGGAAAAGTACACATAAGAGTGATGAATCAACCCAGGGTCTTCTTACCTATCCCGATGTAGTAGGAATCTAACCATGTGAATAGATGTCCTGATGTCGAACATGGCAGAAACCACTTGATTACCGGTCAATGAGGTAAACCGTTAACAAGCGCGAGGGAAATCACCATTGATGTCAATGATTCCCAAGGTACTCTAGTACATTCCAACGAATGTGAATGGATGAGATGAAGTTGAACATCCGTGGAATCATCTGATCAGAGGTCAATGATGTAAACCCACTGTCGGACGCGAGGAGGCCTTCCATTGAGGCATGCAGGTCCCAACGTACTAACTAGTTTCTAAGTCTAGTTCCCAGATAATGTGCCAAAGTTGACATGAACATACTCGTCGAAGGAGGGCCTTGATGTATCCCCCATCAATGAAATGAAACTAACACAAAGATGTAATTGGTGGATCAAAATAACATGGACTGACATAGGTATTGAAACCGAAATTTGTGATGGTTGAATCTTGAGGCAGATACTTCCCTTGAACACTGAGGCACAACAATAGAAACATGACATGGACCAAAACATGATGATGCAATGGATACTGTGACTTTCGTCGGGTGACCCAAAAAAGTAAGAAAACTCATAGGATTGGTTCAGTGCAGAGATTCAACGGATTTAAAATGCATGCAAAGACAAAGTGTCGTGTTCAAGGGTGACCATAAGAGTGACGTGTAATGTTTTTGAAAAACTGCTTGGCTTACTTCCTTCAAATTCCCCCCCCATCTAGATAGACGAGTACCTCTTTTTATTTTAACAAGCTCGAAGAGGGTAACACATGATCGATATAACTCACCTTAGGTAAGTCCCTTTTCCTTTGTTTAACGAACTGGAAGAAGTAAGGGTTCGGTCCCATATGGGTCCTTCAATGTATGATTCTTTTAATGTGTCTAGAGAAGGTAAACTCGGTGATTTTTCATGTTTAGAGAGTCTGAAAAGAACTTAAAGACGACTCTAGGGTTGTCCTTTTTCATAATGTTAGTCTCGCGAGGCCGAAAAAGAGATAAATTATCACTTGAAAGACGCCCTTTCAAACACGAGTGGGAAAGGAAGCAAGATCATTCGACAATCTTTTCATGTTTAGAGACTTTGAAAAGAACTTAAAGATGACTCCAAGGGGTTTCTTTTTTTTATAACCTTTACGAGTCCGAAAAAGTGATAAAAGTCTACTCTATTACATTCTCATGTTTTTGCGAGCATGAGAAAGAACAAAGACTAAACTCAGATATTGGTTTCATTTTTAGACAATCTTGAAACAAAATTAAAATATGCTTGTAAATTCCAAAAGTAAATTCCAAAGGTTGGGATACCCAAGAATGGTTGGTACTCTGCCCCCAGCTTTAAAAGCTAGCAGCTTAACTCCAAAATGATACTCAAAGGCTGGAGACATGAATATCTAAGTGTTTTCCTTCCGTCTAATGAATATCTCTTGGAAGCCATGACCAAATTTTGTCCCTTGACATGGAGTCCTTCCAGACTGTTATCCTCTTGGAAGACATGATCAAGAAGAAGTCACGAGCATAGTTTCACTTCTCTATGGAAAGTTCGTTAAAAAATGAAACAAAATCTATGAGCATAGTTTCTCTTCTTTGTGGAAAGCTCGTTAAAAAATGAAACAGAGGCCATGAGCATAGTTTTTTCTCTTTGTAGCAAGCTCATTAAAAAATGAAACATAGATCTGGGGATTGAACCTGGAGCCTTGAGAATAGTTCTTTTCCTGTGAAAAGCTCGTTAAAAAATGAAACGATCACCTCTCCCTTCGAGTCGAGTCTTTCGTTAGGTCTCGTGTTTGAACCTTCATTTCATCCACCCTAATCCTTTTTCTCCATCTAGTAGAGAAATTGGTGACAACCTCAAAGTCGGTGAATGAATTGAATCTTGTGGGGCATGTCTCTAGCCTTTGATTATCATTCTGGAGTTGAGCCGCTAGATTTTCAAGCTGGGGGCAGAGTACCAACCATCCTTGGGTATCCCAACCTTTGGAATTTATGTTTGGAATTTACAAGCATAGTTTAATTTTGTTTCAAGATTGTCTAAAAATGAAACCAATATCTGAGCTTAGTCTTTGTTCTTTCTCGTGCTTGCAAAAACATGAGAATGTAACCGAGTAGACTTTTATCACTTTTTCAGACTCGTAAAGGTTATATGAAAAAGGAACCCCCTAGAGTCATCTTTAGTCTCTTTTCAGACTCTCTAAACATGAAAAGATTGTCGAGTGATCTTGATTCCTTTCCCACTCGTTAAAAGGTTTGAAAGGGCATATTTCGAGTGATAATTTATCTCTTTTTCAGCCTCGCGAGACTAAAATTATGAAAAAGGATAACCCTGGAATCATCTGAGTTTTTCAGACTCTCTAAACATGAAAAATCACTGAGTTTACCTTCTCCGGACTCGTTAAAAGAATCATACATTGAAGGACCCATATGGGACCGAACCCTTACTTCTTCCAGTTCGTTAAACAAAGGAAGAGGGACTTACCGAAGGTGAGTTATATCGAGCATGTGTTACCCTCCTCGAGCTCGTTAAAATAAAAAGAGGTACTCGTCTATCTGGATGGGGGAAAAATTTGAAGGAAGCAAGCCAAGCAGTTTTTTGAAAACATTACACGTCACTCTTAAGGTCGCCCTTGAACACGACACTTTGTCTTTGCACGCATTTTAAATCCATTGAATCTCTGCACTAAACCAATCCTTTGAGTTTTCTTACTCCTTTGGGTCACCCGACGAAAGTCACAGTATCCATTGCATCATCATGTTTTGGTCCATGTCATGTTTATGTTGTTGTGCCTAAGTGTTCAAGGGAAGTATCTGCCACAAGAGTCAACCATCACAAATTTATGTTTCAATAATCGTGTCAGTCTATGTTCTTTTGATCCACCAATTACATCTTTGTGTCTATTTCGTGTTGTTGATGGGGTATACATCAAGGCCCTCCTTCAATGATTTTGTTCCTGTCGACTTTAGCACATTATCCAGGAACTATACTTAGAAACCAGTTAGAACCTTGGGACCTGCATGCCTGAATGGCAGGCCTCCTGGTGTTCGACAGTGGCTTTACATCATTAACCTCTAATCAGATGATTCCAAGGATGTTCGACTTCATGTCAACCATTCACATTCGTTGGAATGTACTAGAGTACCTTGGGAATCATTGACATCAATGGTGATTTCTCTCACACTTGTTAACGGTTTACCTCATTGACAGGTAACCAAGTGGTTTCTGCCATGTTCGATGTTAGGAAATCTATTCACATGGTTAGATTGATACTACATTGGGATCGGTAAGAAGACCATGGGTTGAGTCATCACTCTTATATGTACTTTGCCCAGGTTACGACGGAGTTTCTTTTGAACATTGACACATATATTGTCACATAGATCCACTTTGTATTGGTCGTGGCTATGTCTCGTCATCTCGTAGATCCACTATGTATTCTTCGTGGCTATGATTATTTTAGGTGATAGGAGTATAGATCCACATTATATATTCAGTGGCTATACCTTTTTGTCAATATAATTATGGATCCACATTGTATTTTATGGCGGCCATACCTTAAAAGTCTTTATCACTCAAGCATAGGTATGCCTACCTTGGGTTTGAAACATATCATAATATTTGTTTGATGGTTGTGTGCATCTTTTGCCAGGTTCTCTGAGTCCATACCCTTGCTCAAAAAAGTCTACAAAGTACTTCAATCATCAGTTTCTATCTTCTAACTTTGCACTTTGGGGGGCAATCTGTTACACATCAAAATTACTCACTTCAATGATGAACTGTTGTCGTCATTACAAGTGTCGCATCTTGACCGCAAGTGTTGCAAGTTTCACAAACATCATACTGTCATCTTGCCTATGTTGTGTCTCTAACGACGTCATAGGGACACTTATGACCCCTTCAAAGACTGGTTTAAGAAGGAGAAATCACATGACAAAGAGTACAAATCTTTTACCATGGAAAAGACCACTTAAAAATTATTTTTGAAGGGAAACGCTCCCCTACCCATTGTCAGGGAGTGCCAACACTCCCCTACCCACTGTCAGGGACTGTCAACGCTCCCTACCCCTCTTTGGGGGAGCGTTGCAACACTCAAGACACCATTGTGGGGGAGCGTTGGGATTTTTTGAAGGAATTTTGGGCAATGCTCCCCTGCCCACTGTCAGGGAATGCTAGCACTCTGTAACCTCCTTTGGGGGAGTGTTGTAATGCTCTGTGCACCCTTTTGGGGGAGCACTGACCTGTTTGACCAAATTTTGTGTTGTTTAGGAAAATCAGGGAAAAATCCCCTTCATCTTGGAAATCAGTTGGATTTGAATCTGAGGTCAAGGCTGGATCTTAGGGAGGATCCACAACTGAAGGAGAAAGATCCTCAACCTATCCCAAGAATCTCTAATGTGGTTGGGTCTCTCCAAGCTTATATAAGGAGGCCTTCTCATGGTAAAAGCATATGGAGTTTATAGGCATCAAACTTATGATCTCATAAGGGAGATATAAGTGAAGCATAGTTATTCTAGTGTTGAATTATTTGAGCAAGGGTTTGGACAAAGAGAGCTTGGTGAAGCTTCTGCATCTACATCTATTATTGTAAGCACTTTGCTTTGTTTTCATTAATATACATATGTGTTTGGCCTATTTCTTTCAAGGTTGTGTTTATTCTACATGAACTTGTCTCTATTAGATATATCTGGTTTCAAGCTAATCTTAGTAGAATAGGAAGCTTGTTCTGTCTTTGTTTGTTTTGCAGGACTTATTGAGAAGCTTGGGGATCAAAGATCAACTCGGACTATGCAAGGATGAACATAGTTAAAAAGGTACACCTTTCTTCCTCTTCTCTATACATTAGTTTAGATAGGTTTAAAAGGATGTCAGTGACCAAGGTTAGCACCCTTTCTGTCCTGGCTATAGGGGTCTAGTATCCAAGAGGAAATACACTTGTCGCCGGGGGGATTATCCTGTAACAGTGTATACTAGAAGAGTCATATTGAAATATCTATTAATTGATGCCCAGTTTTCGAACCCTCATTGATTATAAAAACATATGCAGAGTCATAAGTTTTGATGAGCTCGAATATAAATGTTATATATAAACCCTCACACGCCAGGATTTAAAATCGATCCATATGGAAACTTTTTCAATTTAATTTTGATGAAAGGGAAACATATTTGAAGTAACATGGCATTCGAACTATGTGTTATTGTTTATACACAACATTATAGTCTCATAGTTGATGAGGACATTATGTGACGAGTTATATGCTTTTTTTTTTTTATAAGTAAGTGGTTTTATATATAAGGGCCTTCAAAAAACCAGACCATAGTTACAAAATTTGATAACATCCGGATTGTAGTTACTGAACTGCCCCAAAAGGGAGAAACCAATTCAGCCAACTGGGTAAGTTTAGCATCTAAGATCCTACCAGTCTTAAAAAACAAAACTGAGCTGACTAAAATGCAACTAGAGGAGAAACTAATAAAAAAAGAGAAGATCCCTTGAGGGGTTAGACACCTAGCAAGTAATCTGGCAAGTAACTTGGCCACGACTCCTCCTCAACAGGTGTCCCTCTGTTTTCCAAATGCATGTCGTCGTACACGGTGCACTCGTCCCTGTTGGCAGCTGTCCTGGCGTCTCCCAATGGAGTGTGCACATGCTGACTGGTGGATATGACCACTTCCATGTCCTCCTGCTGGGCCTTCTCTGCAACGACCTCTGCCACACTCTGCATCCTGACATTCCCGTCGTCGCCTGCTGAGGAGGGCGCTCCTTCTGAAGCTGCAACCACTGGGTAGGAGGGCGAGGCGTCTTGGAAGGTAGAAAGGAGTTGGAGGAGGGTCAAGATCCTTCCGTCCATAAGATGCATCCTAAATTGGAGGTCCTCCATTCCCCGAACAGGAGATGGCATCCCCATGGGCGACTTTGAAGAACCAACAACTGGCGCGAGGGGAGGAATGAAATTTCTGGAGGTTGAAGGAGTGGCAAGGTGGTGCAGGGAAGAGCCTGGCAAGGTTTCAATTATGGCTAAGCACTCAAAGTGGGAGTCATGTGAGGTGGAGGAATTGAGAGGTGCTAACTCAGGCAGCAAGAGCGGTGAGGAAAGTGTTGAGGGTGAACCAGGAGGAGAAGCCGAAGCACGAGGCCGAGGAGGATGCCAAGGAGAGCCCCTTCACGGTCTTCCTCATTGTCGCGGCATGCTTTGGCAGTGTAAATGGATTTGGCGTTCCAGACCAGAGGGGAGATCCTGGAGAAGGCCGAGAGTCGTGAGCACCATGAGCATGCAAGCAAAACCAGGCCAGGGAAGCGAAGGAGCACTGGAGTCGGTTCTCGGGAGAGGGAGAGTATCAAAAGTAGACGGAGAAGCCATAGCACCATGCATAATGGAGGTCGAGTAAACACAAATTAATGCCACTGCAAATGACGTGAAATCCAGTTAATGTGAGGTAGAGTCGGCGGTGGTTGGCACGAGCAGGTCACATGGCTCATTGCCTTGCTGGCTCCTCCGCTCTCCGTCTGCACGCCAGGTGGTCGGCACTATCACCCCATCCGGGGGGTGACGAGTTGTATGTTGAATTATTATGGGACTACCTATTTGTTTTCGAAACTTGTTTGGAATGAGTTGTTGAAATTGTAGCATAGTTCGGTCATTGATTTTCTAGGCATGCTGATTTTAAGATTAATATGAATTGAAATTGGAGGTATTGGTTTATGGTTAAGATTACAAGTTTTGAAGGAAAAATAAATGTTTTCTATCTTATTCACAGGACCACATCTTTCATTATTTCATTTTCCATAAATTATTCATAAGATCCCAAAAAGCATGTATCATTTATATATCCATCTTTTATCCCCCCTATTGTATAAAATTTAAATTATTATTTTTTTTTTATTGAAGAAGAAGATTACTGGCAGTTTGGCATGAACAATTTTCAAGTATATGAGGAATATATATTGGTTGTTGCATGTATGGTTAGAGTCTGGATTGAAAAGATACATTATCGAGAGTTTGTCTCTGCATAAAATCATGAGCTCTATTTTATAAAAATAGTACAATTATAGGATCATATGCTCATCATTCAAATACAAGTATAGGATGAAAAACAATTATTAATGTTGAAAGAAATTCATCTGGAATACGTTTGGAAATGACTGCTGTTTTTTATTTTCAGGACCAATTCCTTCATACTCCCACTTTACATAAATTATTCCAAAGTCCCAATACCATTATTTATTTAAATTTATTCTCTCCACCTGATATATAAATAAATGAAGGGCTTTAAAGGAAAGATAACAGACATATTAACAATCTATCTGAATGATACTTGACATATCATGGAGCTAAACAATGAAAAAATGGATTGGTAGGACATATGTGACTTGATTATTGACTGACATTGGGAGCTCATAAACTCATTTAAGGCATGTTATGGTTATGAACATGTACCGCTCTTTCTCGTCATTTACTTTCAGTTTATGCTCATTACAAACCCTTTCACATTTCTTTATTTCATTATATTTCTCATGTTTTTAAGCATATAATGAATCTCAATATGTGGAAGAATGAGTGATATGCAATTTGGAAAAAAATTCAACGCAAAGCAAATTGTTTGATTATGGCTTCCCTTTTCCTCACCTATCCCTGGCTAATTACATGCTTGATTTCTAATTGAGTTCGAGCCACTTTTAAATTATGTTAGATGCAAAATTGTATTTGATGATTTACTTGCTATTATATGCATACCATAATATAGTCTTCATTATTTAGATGAGATTTTTCAGTCGCGGCAAGAAAAGATCTAATAGAAGAAATAGGGGCAATTGGAATAGGGGACAACGAGATGATTGGCATAGGGGAATGAAAAAAAGACTTATATTCTCTATCCACTTTGATGCAGAATCTGAGGAGTTTAACCAACTCCTATAAACTGGTTTTCTTCATCTAGCTAGACAGGGACATTTCCACCCTCCTCCACCACTAGTCAAACCTCCATTACAACCTCATCCCCGCATTGTTGGGATTCCAGTGGAACCACATGTGTCTTTGCAACCTGAGATTCGATTTAATGATGGTTGGAATGAAGTAGTTCATGATCCTCAGAATCATTACAATGGTTGGCCTACTATATCATTACCATTACCACTACCTCCACCTAAGGAACTACTTCATCTTTCCATTTCAAGGGCCTCACATGCAATGTCATCTCAACAACCTCAAAATCATAAAGATTTAACTCAAGATCCCGAACCTAGTAAAGAAAAAAAACCTACCTACTCACCTAGCTCAAGTTCATAAAAAAATGTTCCCATTGTATTACTTCTCACTCCATTCCTGTTACACATAAAAAATACTCACTTTGATAGTGTCGCAAGTGTCATCATTACAGGTGTCACAAGTGTCGCATTTTGCTCACAAGTGTCGCAAGTGTCAAGGAAAACATATTGCCATGATACCTATGCCATGCCTATAATGACATGAGAAGGACACTTGACACACATCAAACACTTGATTTGGAAGAGGAGGAATGGTTAACTGGGCTTATGAACCTCTTGCCATCTGAAAGAACCCAAAAAACTAAGTTTTTGGAGGAGAGGGTTTGCCTCTGTTTCATTTTTTAATGAGCTTTCCATAGAAAAAAGAAACTATGCTCGTAGCATAGTTCTTTTCCTGTGTCAAGATCGTTAAAAAATGAAACAGCTACATCTCTTGAACCTTCTTTTCATCCACCCTTCTCCTTTTTCTCATCTACTAGAGAAATTGGTGACGACCTTAGAGCCAGTGAATGAATTGAATCTTGGAGGGCATGTCTCCAGCCTTTGATGACCATTCTGGAGTTAAGCCACTAGCTTTCAAGTTGGGGGCATACCGAGCTTAGTCTTTGTTCTTTCTCATGCTCGTAAATACATGAGAATGCATCCAGGTAGAATTTTATCTCTTTTTCGGACCTGTATGGACATACGAAAAAGGAACCCCCTAGAGTCTCCTTTAAGCTCTTTTTAGACTCTCTAAACATGAAAAGATTGCCGAGTGATCTTACTTCCTTTCCCACTCGTTAAAAGGTTTGAAAGGGCGTATTTCAAGTGATAATTTATCTCTTTTTTAGCCTCGCGAGACTAACATTACAAAAAAGGACAACACTAGAGTCACCTTTAAGTTCTTTTCAGACTCTCTAAAGATGAAAAGATTGCCGAGCGACCTTGTTCTCTTCACATTCGTTAAATTATTTGAAGAAAACGTCTGTTGAGCGATAGTTTATCTCTTTTTCGATCTCGCCAGACTACTTTACAAAAAAGGAACTGAGAGAATTCTCTTTTAAGAGTTTTTCCAGACTCTATAATCATGAAAAACCTTCGAGTTTTCTGTCTTTGGACTCGCTAAACAAAACATTGATAGACCCATATGCAACTGAACCTTTACTTCTTCCAGTTCGTTAAACAAAGGAAGAGGAACTTACCGAAGGTGAGTTATATAGAGCATGTGTTACCCTCCTCGAGCTCGTTAAATCAAAAAGAGGTACTCATCTATCTGGATGGGGGAAAAAATTGAAAGAAGCAAGCCAAGTAGTTTTTTGAGAAAATTACCAAGTAACTCTTAGAGTCACCCTTGAACACGGCACTTTGTCTTTGCACGCATTTCAATCCGCTGAACCTCTACATTAAGCCAATCCTTTGAGTTTCTTTTACTCCTTTGGGTCACCTGACGTAAGTCAAAACATCCACCGCACCATCAATTTTTGGTCCATGTCATGTTTATGCTGTCGTGCCTCAGTGTTCAAGGGAAGTATCTGCCTCGAGAGTCAGCCATCACAAATATCTTGTCTCAATAGCCGTGTCAGTCCATGTTCATTTGATCTACCAATTACATCTCTGTGTCCTTTTCATGTCATTGATGGGGGATACATCAAGGCCCTCCTTCGACGAGTCTATTCCTGTCGACTTCAACACATTATCTAGGGACTAGACTTAGAAACCAGATAGTACTTTGGGACCTGCATGCCTCAATGGCAGGCCTCCTCACATTCGATAGTGGGTTTACATCATTGACCTCTGATCGGATGATTCCACGGATGTTCGACTTCATCTCATTCATTCGCATTTGTTGGAATGTACTAGGGTACCTTGGGAATCATTGACATCAATGGTGATCTCCCTCGCACTTGTTAACGGTTTACATCATTGACCAGTAATCAAGTGGTTTCTGCCATGTTCGACATCAGGACATCTATTCACATGGTTAGATTCGTACTAGATCGAGATCGGTAAGAAGACCCTAGGTTGAGTGATCACTCTGATATGTACTTTGCCCATGTTGCGAAGGAATTTTTTTTGAACAATGACACATATACTGTTACATAGATCCACACTATATCCTCAGTGGCTATACCTTTTATCAATACAATTATGGATCCGCAGTGTATTTTATGGCGGCCATATCTTGCAAGTCTTTATCACCCAAGCATAGGTATGTCTGCCTTGGGTTTGAAACATATCATAATATTTGTTGGATGTTTGTGTGCAGCTTCTATCAGGTTCTCTGCGTCTATACCCTTGCTTGAAAGTCTACAAAGCATTTCAGTTATCAGTTCCTGTCTTCTAACTTCATACTTTGGGGGGCAATCTTTTACACATAAAAAATACTCACTTTGATAGTGTCGCAAGTGTCATCATTAGAAGTGTCTCATTTTTTTTCTCACAAGTGTCGCAAGAGTCAAGGAAAGCATACTGCCATGATGCCTATGTCGTGCTTATAACAACATGAGAAGGACACTTGATGCACATCAAACACTTGATTTGGAAGAGGAGGAATGGTTAACTGGGCTTATGAACCTCTTTCCATCTGAAAGAACCCAAAAAACTAAGTTTTTGGAGGAGAGCACTCCCCTATACCTCTCTCAGGAGTGTTAGCGCTCCCCTATAGTCTATCTGGGAGAGTTATAACACTGTATCAGCCCTTTTGAAGGAGTGCTCCTGCTCTTAGGAGTGATGACACCCCCTAAAGCCTACTTGGGAGCGCTATAATGCTCGGATGGCCCTTTTGAGGGAGTGCTGCCTATTCTGGGCAGCAGTTGATTTGTTGAGAAGAATGGGGGAAAGATCTTTTCATTCTTGGAAGGCAGTTGGATTCGAACCCCTAGTCCAAACATGATCTTAGGGAAGATCCCTAAATCAAGGAGGAAAATCCTCAACTCACCCCAAAGATATCTAAAGTTGTTGAGCCTCTCCAAGGCTATATAAGAAAGATTTATCATGGTGAAAGGAGGGAGCTGGATGAAGAATGATACCAAACTTATGATCTCATAAGTGATGTTTGGAGGAAGAATTAGAAGCATGAAACCTATGATCTCATAGGAAACACACAGTGAATTGGAGGAGAGTAATTAGTAAAGTTGTTGTCATCCTGATCGTGATCGTGGATCTTTTGAGCAAGGGTTAGAAAAAGAGGATTTGACAAAGCTGCTGCATTCACATCTATGGTTGTAAGTTTCTTTCGTTATTGTTCTCATCAATACAACATGCTTGGCCTGTTTCTTTCTAGTTTGTGCTTAATATCACATGAACTTGTCTCTAATAGATAGGTCTATTTCGAGCTAATATCAGTAGAGTAGGAAGTGGTTGTACTATTGTTTGTCTACAGGGCTTATCGAGAAGCGAAAGATTGGAGCTCAACTCGGAGCGTGCAGGGACAAACACCGGTAAAAGGTACGTCTTTCCTCCTTCCTCTTCATGCATTAGTTTGTGTAAACCTAAAAGGAAGTCAGTGTCCATGATAAGCGTCTTCTGTCTTAAGAGTTAAGAGTCTAGCTCTCAAGAGGAGATCTACCTATCCGTAGGGAGATTTTCCTTCAACAATTCCCCATCAACTTGAAGCAATAAATATCACCTTTGGTGATATGCAACTTGAAGCATCAACAAATGAGAACAAAAATCCTACTATGGCAGACTTGCAAACACACGAGGTGTCATCATCTCAAAGCAATGGACAAAGGAGGACAACCTCCCACACAAAATATAACTTTTAAGTTTATTTTATGACGACTCTTTACTCTATAGTTGGATTTTAGACATACACACATTTTGTTTTTGGACATCAGACAATATTAATCTATTTTTGGCATATTTAAATTATGTTGGGAGTCACAAGTGTATTTGTGGCATGATTATTTGTTTGGGGTTGATGGATGCACATTTATTTTATGGCATGGCATGTGTGTTAAGTTTACGGAGGTACAAGGGAATAATGAAAATTAAACAATAAAGTTACATAGGGGGTCCCCACCTACTAGTTATTATTTATTAAATCCCTTTATTGTAATTATTTATTAAAGTTGTCTCGCTTAACTAAAAGTTAATTAACTATCTAACTAAAAGTAGTTGAAACTAATCAAACTACCTTTTGAAGAATAAAAGGAGTTCTTGATGGAGGTACAAAGAGGAAAGAATAGAGAGGAAAAATTATGATAAGGTTTGCTCTTGGTCTAAAGTGAGATTACATTTGTATTCCATTCATTTCTAAATTACATAATGGCTAAATATTCTTGTTAACAACATGGTTTTACTGAAGGTGGCAATAAGAATGAATAAGAAGCATAGATTGTTGACATGCTTCAAAAGGTTAATCATTTGTTTTGATAGTCCGTTAATTGTAATCTGATTTTTTTAATTAGTTTTCAGTGTTGATTATAATTATTTTTTGTTAAGAACCAAATATCAATATAGCATAGAAAAACCTCAGAAAAAGTACTCAACGCCTTGAAAAAGAGATAATTTTAGATAATAAGCCTCTTCGAGGGGGCAAACTCCTTTTACCCCACTTAAATGTTCAAGTATAAGATGATTCAAAATGAAAATGTCTCCTTGGTATATATAGGAGAGTAGGAGGTATAATTACAAATAATGGCCTAAATCCGACATAAATAAAATAACATTAATAATATAATATGCCCCAATTAAGGGGTAATGAGCCAATATTAGGGCTTAACATGCCCCTCCCCTTGAGACAAGTGTTGTCCGCAATCCTTGAGTAACTCTGGATGCTTCTGTATAAGAGAATCATCTTCCTAAGTGGAATCTTCAGCCGGTAGTTTCCTCCATTTAATGAGATACTCTGAAATGGATCTATTCCTCAGCTGGCAAATTCTTGTGTTAGTGATGGCTTCAGGCTCCAATATGATTTTTCCTTCCTCGTCAAGTTCTAGAAATATAGTTTGAACTGGGATCTTGTCGCCTATAACCTTATTTAAGCATGAAACATGGAAAACTGGGTGTACTCGTGAAGATGCAGGCAACTCCAATTTGTATGCCATAATACCAATCTTTTGCAACACCTTATAAGGGCCATAGTACTTTGGTGATAATTTATTATCCTTCTTGGCTTGCTTGAGGGACATCTGTTTGTATGGTTGTAGTCTTAAAAACACTCAATCCCCTGCTTCAAAACTTCTTTCACTACAATGTTGATCTGCTTGTTGTT
>JASDQU010246643.1:3109-13826 GCA_032191745.1 Picea mariana
GTACTTAGTACTTTCATGAGATGGAGTATGGAAATGGTATGTACCTATATGTATGTATGTAAAATTTAAAGGGAATATCATTGTAATACGTGCTTAGGCATGCCCCTTTTCAATTGTCTTTGAGATTTTGATAACATATTTGATATAGTGAAAAATATATGTTATGTAGCTCTTATCACCATGAGGAGTGGGTTGTGTGTTCCTTGAGTTGGTCGGAACTCTCAGGAGAGTGGAAGGCCTAAAAACATAAATGTTTTTGTATATTTAAAAAGAGTTCACTAAAGATTTATTTGTATTCATTCAAGTTAAATAAATAAAAGAATGATATTTTGTTTACTTCATACAGTTTGTGTTATACATGTTTATGAATAATTAATTGAACTTCATATATCTTATTCTATTAATTTAGTTAATCTATGAAAGTGTGAAAAGTAGCAAAAAGTTCCAGACACTATTCACCCCTCTAACCTCCAAGTGTCAGTGTGTTTCAACAAAGAGAGTTGTGTCAAATCCAAGCACGAAAACTCCAAATTCGTTCTATTTCTCTGCAATGTCAAGCTTGCTTAACAACCCAAGCCAATGGGCCGTGAGAATTCTTCCACAAGCTCATACATTTCTCTCATTCTCTGCAATGCACACACGCAGAGACAAATTGATGTCACGCACACCAATTCACATCGGGCGTTGACTTTCTCCCACAACTGGTTGGACGTCTTACTCTCGCTTAGCACACTGTCTTCTCCACGACTGCTAACTTTCTTTCCTCACACAACACGGAATCGCCTCGTCTTCCTCCTATTCTTGTTCATGACAAACTTGTGGTATGAATGGTGAAGCCTTGTCATTGTCATCGGTGAATTATGGCCCAAATGTTCAAAGAACTAGGAAGCGACCGACCCTCTTGATTGGAAACACACGCAGATCGTGAAATATCTGTGTTCAAACTACTATTTTACATCGGGTTCATTCCTTTACGGTGTCATTTTCAAACCCGAATATCCCATGATTTAAATCGCAAGTTTGAATTCCAGTATGCACCATACTATAAACAAAAAATGTGTTTGAGGCCTGCGTTACAGATAGCTAGCATACCAATTGTTTCTATTATCTATTTGTGTGCATACCAACTGTTTCTATTATCTATCTTTGTGGTTTGTACAATTATTTTTAAATGAATCCAAACCAAAACAATCATTTAATTAAATGGATTCATCACTTAATTCGCTCCAACAAATATTAAACACAAAATACAAATGCGCATTGCTTATCTCATCTCTCATTTTCATCCAATGCTGAAATAAAAAACAGCTTGAGTGCTTCATCTTTAATTGAGGCTATGATATATATCGTTCTTCCTTTATGAATTTTCAAACAATAAGAAACTTGATCGTGTTTCCTTTCTTGTCTTGTCTCCACTTTGAGAAATCTTCGCTTCAATTACTAGGTCGAGGGTTCACGATTGAGAAGCATTATTCTTCTTTCAAATACACCCTTCTACTTCGCATCCACAAAATTCATCAATAAAATAAGCGAGAAACATTCTTGCAAATGCAGGTTGTGACACGAAGAAAATAATCAAGAAGGTAAAATAACTATAAAAGTAGAGAAGACAAATAACACATAATTCTACTCCACTTTGATCATCTGCTTCTTCATCATTTACCATGGGGAAACTGCCATGGTACTACCAGACACTAAGAACTATAGTGCTCTCATAAACTATCAGGCTCATAAGATCAATATCATGCTCTCATAGCGTTGTTAAGAATATAGGCAAGAAAGTAAATAACTAACAACAAGATCAAGAAGGCAAGGAAGAGGGGTGCAAGAAAGTAAATGACTAACAACAAAAACAAAAAGGAAAGGAATAAGGGCGGAAAATGCAGGAATCCAATAAAATTAATGTGTACATCAATAATGTATATATAGTACATATTGCACAATTGTCCTCTAACCTATGTCATTAGAGTAAGATAAATAATTGAGATTAGAGAGTTTTCAACAATTATAATATATATAGTTATTATATTATATATATATATATATATAAAATTTAACAATTAGTTGTATGCATGCATACCACTTTTCAGTTGTCTATGACATTTTGATAACATATTTGATATAGTAAAAAACCTATGTTATGTTGTTCTTAACACCATGAAAAGAGCATATCATTGTAATACCTTTGTAGGCATTGTTGAACCTCAAAATTACTCACCTCGATAGTGTCACAAGTGTCGTCATTACGAGTGTTGTAAGTGTCACATCTTGTCCGCAAGTGTTGCATTTGGACTATAAGTGTTGCAAGTGTCAAAAATATCATACTGCCATCTTACATATGTCATGCCTCTAACGACATCATGAACACATTTAAGACACCTCAAAGGTTAGTTTGGAACAAGAGAAGTCACTTGACAGGCAGTACAAGCCTTTTGACATTGAGAAAACCATAAAAAAATGGATTTTGGAGAGGAGCGCTCCCCTACCCACTCTCAGGGAGTGCTGGTGCTCCCTGAGCCTCTTTGGGGGAGTGCTTGAGCGCCCTGTGCACCCTTATGGGGGAGCGCTACCCTGTCTTTAGAAAATTCTAGGTTTGTTGAGGCAAATAAGGGAAGAATCTTTCAATTCCTAAAGGTAGTTGGATTTGAATAGATGGTCAAGGCATGATCTTAGGGGAGATCCTCAACTGAAGGAGAAGAATCATCAACTTATCCCAAAGATCTCTCAAGTGGTTGGACCTCTCCAAGGTTATATAAGGAGGCCTTCTCATGGTGAAAGGCACAATGGAGATTGAGAATTACATCAAACTTATGATCTCATGAGTGAGATGTCATCAAATCAATCGGTGGAGATTGATTGAGCAAAGGGGTTGGACAAGGAGAACTGGAAAAGGTTGTTGTAGCTTCATTCAAAGGATTGTAAGTACTTTTAATTGTTCTTATTAATATAATCAATGCTTGGCATGTTTCTTTCAAAATTGTGCTTGTTTCACATGAGTTTGTTTACAGTAGATGGATCTATGATTGAGATAATCTCAGTAGAGTAGGAAGTCTTTTGTACCTTTGTTTGTCCTACAGGATCTATCAGCGAGCTCAGGATCAAAGATCAGCTAGGACTTTACAAGGACAAATGTCGCTAATAAGCTACATGTCTATCTCCTTCTATTTCATTGATTAGTTTGATTGGATCTAAAAGGAAGTCAATTTCCATGCTAAGAAATTTTTGTCTTGGCCTTAGGAGTCTAGAGATCAAGAGGGAATCCACTTGTCCACAGGGGGATTCACCTACAACAGAAATTGGTGACTCCACTAGGGAGGATCTCTAATTTGTTTCCTTTCCTAGGCCTTGTATTGTCTTGCTTTGCCCACTGATTTGACCTTCTCCATGAACGCCTCTGATCCTTAGGTTTGATTGTTGGCTCTTGGATTTATATTAAACACAAAATTTTGCATTCTTCCTGAGTTTTTCTTTTGAGTTTCTGGGCATTTCTCTTAGATTTTGTAGCATAACGCTCCCCTACCCTTACCACCAGAGTGTTGGCACTCCCTTACAGTATTCCATAGAGTGTTGGAGCACTCTGTATCCCCTTTTGGGGGTGCGCTACCCCTTTTTCTGCATAAATCTTCATAGAAATTGGTTTTTCCTCAGTCTTTTTGTTGATTCATCTGCTCAGGGTTTATGCTATCTTAGTGTGTCCTTTTTTAGCCTCCAATTATTTGATTTCTAAGGATTATTCATCTCTTTCTTGGATTTTTGACATTTGTCCTTGCTTTGCAATAACTCTTTGTCTTTGTTGACCTAGAGTTAACTTGTTGTTTTCTTCTCCTTCATCTGATTGAGTGAAAAATTTTGTGAGTAAATCCAAAGGTCTGTGAACTTTTCATTTGATCTTTGAGGTCAACTTTCTATCATTTCTCTTTTGTTTGAGGATTTTGGTTCTTGTTTGCAATTTGGTTATCTTTGTCCTTCTTGTCTATTTCACGACGAGAGTGTATTTTTTGTTTTGTGTGAAGTTTGCTTCTGATTGTTTAATCTCGAAGTCTGATTGACATTTAGAAGTCTTGCATCTGATTATCATTCACATATAAGAAAAATGACATATTTTAGTGATTGGTTTGGATATTAGAAGGCATTTCCGAAATTTTTAGCATTGCATCGGATTTGAGTGAGAAACAAATTGATTGAGGACATTGTGTATTAGTGTTTGATAGTGAAAACAACTTTCTCTCTTTCCCTTAAATAGCCATTCATCGAAAGAAAATATTGCTTATCATCTTCTTGTGCATTTTTTGGAATTGAGTCATCATACCATCAGTTTCATTGTCATGCACCCTTTGAGTCAAGAACAACCATAAAATCAACGCTAATTAAAAATTATCTAGAACATTTTTGTTTTTAGGATCTTCCACCAACATTAGAATAGGATTATCACTTTGGATTAGGCTGTGAGTACAACTCTCCAAAGTTTTGAAAATGAACATTAGCATCCTGAGATAGGGAGAGTCAAATCCAATTGTCGTTTAAGCTTTCTGGGATCCCCCTCTCACACAGAGGTTACACACGACGTCACATTCAGGTGAGTTACAAAGATTATCCCTCCATGGTTCAACTGTCTGTAGTGGTCGGATTGTATATTGGGGGTCACTTGAAGGTATACCCACAATTATGTGTGGGAGCCTCTCGAGTTGATTTCAGACTTGTTATCCTGCCCATACGTTCGGATCAGATTATAGAATGTACCCACCCAAGGGCTGAATGTGAGTTGGTGTCCTTAGTTGCCATAATCCTTAGGTACTTACACGAGGTGACAGTGAAGGGAAGTCTCACCGTACCTGGAACAGACATTGATCAAACTCACTCCGTCTCCTTGGAGGGTAAATCCACAATTACTGTGTGGAATCTTGCACCAAGGTGAAATTTCATTAAATAGGTCACCATTGAAACTGTTCCACCATATCCTAGCCCCTTCTTGACTTGATCACGCGATGTTGGATTTCATCACCAACTAATACGATCATCGAGACAAGTTTTGTTTACTTGGTTTTGATTCCTAGATTTTATTAGCGTATGTTGTTTCTTTTTGTTAGTTGGCCCTAGATTTTCAGTGTGTACTATTATTCTCCAAAATTGATCCTGTAGACGATAAAGGTCTTTGCCGATTGTGTAGGATGCAAGGGCTGCCTCCGGAAGGCTAAAAACCCTTACCTCCTAACCCTCCAAAAGACAACTACCGTGGAGAGGTAGAAAATCAATCTAACACTGGGAGTGTTGTTACTCCTCCGTTAGACAATCAAGAAGGCGCTTTGGTTATGGTTGAGAATCCCACTCATCACACTACATTTGTGTTAGTAACCCCACTCGAACCACTTTTTCTTCGTTTAGACTCCCTTGGGAACATCATAGATGAAGAGGTCCCACAGTTACCTACGAGAGATTTTACTTAGACATATATGGGATCCACAAAACCAAACTTCGGTGATGAGTATAGGACTCCTGTTCATCCTACCACTGCAGTAGATACAAATCCCACACCTACTCGTTATGTATGGAGGACTTCATCAGGGCACGATCTCTATGATCATTTTGAGTCCTTTCGACAACCCTTTAATGCTCATGACCCTCCTGTTGAAAGTGGACCATCTATTCAAACTATGAATCACCCCATCGATCAGGTCATTAACCATACTATTGCGTCAACACAAGTCTATCCTAATGCTGGACTCATCACCTCTACTCATTCCCAAGGCACTTCGATCCCTACCCTCGCTTTTACAAACTTTCACTCTACAGCTCCACATGTTCCACATGATCCTGCTGAGACATCTTTGCACCAGAGAATGCAGACCCTTGCCAGCCAAATACAACCAACTAGAGGGAAACCACCATCTAGTAGACCTTGCCTTCCTAGAGGACCACCATTCTATGGTGGGCCTACCCTTCCCAGGGGACAACCCTCTTTTCATGCTCCTCCTGGAGGGAAACCTCTCTTTGCGAGTCATACTCCGATCGTTAATCCACCGCTGGTAGGGGAGCAACCTTTGTTTGCTGGAAGCCCTTCACAATGTTGGGGAGTATCTTCATTAAGCACTTTTAGCCAACCCCACATTGGGGGGCACTCCTATCATAACCCACAAGGAGGAGTATCAAATCTTGTTCCTTCCGAAACATCTTATGGACAACCTTATCCGGGTGGCATCCCAAACACCACATGGATTTCTAAGGGACAACAACCTTATCCTCCTCATGGGTCTAATTTGTATCTGCCTCTGGGATCTACTCCTTACCATCCTCAAGGGAAAAATCTTTATCCTCCTTATAGGCAAGCAAATAACCCGGCTTATAATGCTTAGAACCCATCAGGCTATGCAAATGTTTCTCAGCCATCATCGAATCCTCTTTATCCTGGTCAGAAACAACCATATGTAGGAGGACCTACTGGTTACAACTATCCACCTAACCCAGCTTATGGTCCTACTAGTGTTCCTATGCCACACCAGTATCATCCGCAAATTAACCGATAACTACCTTTCCTTGCGACTCGGGATCTCTCAGACTTGTCTCATTTAACTAATGATCCTATATTTCATTCACCAGTTTGGCTAGTTATTCCCGCTAAACTTCCTTCTGATATTCCGAAATTTGATGAAAAATCTGGTGAAGATCCAAACAACCATGTGATGAATTTCAATTTGTGGTGTTCATCAAACTCCCTCATTGATGATTCTATATGTTTGCGTCTTTTCCATTGAGCACTTACTAGCTCTACAACAAAGTGGTAGATTGAACTACCACGTACTTCTTTTCATGATTTCAACTCCCTTGCCATGTCTTTCCTCATGCACTTTCAACTACCTATTCTCTACGATACAGGTACTGAAATCTTGACCTCCCTTCGTCAAACTGCCTCGGTGCATATCTCTGACCATATTCATGAGTGGAGACGACGACGAAGGGTGATCAAGGTAATCATTCCTGACATATTATTGGCAGAATGGTTTACTAAATCAATTTTACCCCCGATCACTTACAATGTCTCTATGGGTGGCACGGTCACCGAGGAAGAGACCATTGCTCATGCTCAATACTTAGATTTGGTTTATTTACAATCTGGTACTTTGTATGATTTGATTCTGAATGTTGTTCGAGCTAATACCAATTCATCCAAGCCATCATCCTCATCTCATGTGGAGGGTGTTATTAATTTCGTCAAAACTCAATCTACTTCCAAATCGACCACACTCTCCTCTAACCCCCCCCAAACTCAGATCTCTGAGGTGAATGTAGTTCAATCTTCCCCTTCACAACAATCCGAAGGTAAGAAGAAGACAAAAAATACTAATAGCAATGAACAACCAAAAAATCAAGCTCAAACACCTGCTACCGAAAAGCAGCCACAACGAAAACTGAAATTCCCGTGTATCATTTGTGATGACGATCACTACACTCGAGACTATCCACATCACAATGAAGTGGCAAAAATTTTCCAGGGAAATTCACAACCCGCTGTGCTTACTCATCCTTTTCCACATCAACAATCCATGGTTTCTCAAACCCCCTCTTCTGGGGGCAGTTCTAGCCATCTTCATGATGAGGCCTTGACAAGTGCACATATTTATATGTTTAGTGGGATTAATTTGAACACTCTCTCTAAGACATATGGCACACCAGGTAACCCTGACAAAGGAAAAGACACTAACGGCACTGGTACTTTACCGGATCCATCACCATCCTCCATTAGTCCTCGATCGGTTAATCCTCCGTCTGGACCGCTTTAGATTAAGAAACCTACGTTCGACTCTATCTTATGCCCTCCTAAGAGCACTATCCTCAAAGTTACCTTTAATCCTAGTTCACGTGTCACCCAAAACTACAACATTATTGAAGATTTGGCTCAAGCACCGTGTGTTATGTTTGCGTTAGAATTTCTACAGCACTGCCCCAGTCAACGTAGAATGATCTTGGATGCTATCGGTGTTGTTGATCTTGAGTCATCCAACCATATCATGTTTAACCTAGACAATTATGCGTCTTGACTCTCCCACCAACTTGATTTCCAAGTTGATGTTGTTGTTCACAATCAACAAATCCACCAAACTATTCTGGATGAGGGAGCCTGAACTTGTGTCATGTCTTTAGCATGTTAGCAGGGTTTAAAATCACCCGCACTTAAAAAATCCCCAACGATGTTACACACCTTCGATGGGTGAGGTTTCCATCCCCATGGGATTTTATAGTCCCTTCCCATCCCACTGGGTGGAAAAACTCTCACTGTTGATGTCGAGGTGGTCGATGGTCCCCTCGATTACAACTTGTTACTTGGAAGAAGTTGGTTTTATGCTATGACTCTTGTTGCCTCATCGGTCTTTTGATGTGTACAATTTCCTCATCAGGGAAAAATTGTCACTGTTGATCAGTTAGATTTATGCAGGACCAATGCTTGCACTCCCGCTACCAACAATATTCCTTTCTTTGGAGAACACAATATCATGTATGAAAGCATTGGTATTGTCTTACTGAAAGATTTTAGCCTCATGGGTACCTTCCCTACACCACTTCCACCGACTACACATCATATTTTCATCGTCGATATGATTTCAACCATGGCCTATCAATCTTTGGAATCATCTGACCCTTGGATTATACCTAGTCCATTGGAATTCGATGTGCTAGGTGACACCATGCCACTTACTTCAGCTGAAACCTCATACGTTTCTATCCAATTCGCTTCTCCCTAATCAGATGACCAACATCTATTGGCAATCGACAGTTACTCGATGCCATCACGGTTAAGTTCCTTGTTGTTTGCGATCGACTACATTTCACCAATTTTTCCTTCTGATGAATCTATTAAGGAAATGCTGATCATTGACAAGCTACCTCGGGATGATAACCATCATCGATCCTCTTTTCTTCCCCCTTGTGAAGAAATCCGGGCAGATATACACTATGTCTCCCCTCGTGCTGTTGATTTTCCATTGTCTCCCATGACTTCAACTTCCGACGATTTGGATCCGGTAGTTGACATGGTGATCTCTTCGGTAGGGCTATTGGAGCCTGATCTCCTTAACCCTGTCGTAGCCCCCGACAAGTGTTCCTTCCAGAGTGATTTTCTTCCATCCAGTGAAGATCTCTTGGAAGCCATGACCGAGTTTTGTCCTTTGACATGGTGTTCTTCCAAATTGTTATTCTCTTGGAAGCCATGATCGAGAAGAGTCCACGAGCATAGCTTCTTTTATCTGTAGCAAGCTCGTTAAAAATTGAAATAGATATCATGAGCATGGTTTTATATTCCCTGTAGCGAGCTCGTAAAAAATGAAACAGAGGCCTTGAGCATAGTTTTCCTCTCTGTAGCAAGCTCGTTAAAAAATGAAACAACAATCTAGGGATTGAACCCAGAACCCTGAGCATAGTTATTTTTCTATGTCAAGATAATTAAAAAATGAAACAGTCACCTCTCTTGAAACTTCATTTCATCCACCCTTATCCTTTTTCTCCATCTAGTAGAGAAATTGGTGACAACCTCACAGTCGGTGAATGAATTAAAGATTGAAGGGCATGTCTCCAGCCTTTGATGATCATTCTGGAGTTAATCCACTAGCTTTCAAGCTGGGGGCATACCAAGCTTAATCTTTGTTCTTTCTCGTGTTCGTAAATACATGAGAATGCATCTGGGTAAACTTTTATCTGTTTTTCAGACCCACATGGTTATACAAAAAATGAACCCCTAAGAATCGTCTTTGAGCTCTTTTTAGACTCTCTAAACATGAAAAGATTTCCGAGTGATCGTGCTTCCTTTCCCACTCGTTAAAAGGTTTGAAAGGGCGTCTTTCGAGTGGTAATTTATCTCTTTTTCGGCCTCGCGAGACTAACATTATGAAAAATGACAACATTGGAGTTGTCCTTAAGTTGTTTTCAGACTCTCTAAATATGAAAAACCACTGAGTTTACCTTCTCTAGACTCGTTAAACAATCATACATTGAAGGGCCCATATGGAATCTAACCCTTCCTTATTCTAGTTCATTAAACAAAGGAATAAGGACTTACCAAAGGTGAGTCATATCGAGCATCTATTACCCTCCTCGAGCTCGTTAAATTAAAAAGAAGTACTCGTCTATCTGGATGGAGTAAAAATTGACAGAAGCAAGCCGAGCAGTTTTGAGAACACTACCAATAACTCTTACGGTCGCCCTTGAACACGACATTTTGTCTTTTCATGCATTTTAATCCACTAAACCTCTGCACTGAGCCAATCCTCTGAGTTTATTTTACTCCTTTGGGTCACTTGACGAAAGTCACAACATCCACTGCATCATCAAGTTTTGGTCCATGTCAAGTTTCTACTGATGTGCCTCAGTGTTCAAGGGAAGTATCTGCCTCGAGAGTCAGCCATCACAAATATCCTATTTCAATACTTATGTCAGTCCATGTTCATTTGATCTACCAATTACATATCTGTGTCAGTTTCGTGTTGTTGATGGGGGATACATAAAGGCCCTCTCTCGACTAGTCTATTCCTGTCGACTTCAACACATTATCCAGGAACTAGGCTTAGAAACCAGTTAGTACCTTGGAACCTGCATGCCTCAATGGTAGGCCTCCTCATGTCTGACAGTGGGTTTACATCATTGACCCCTGATCGGGTTATTCCACGGATGTTTGACTTCAGGTCATCCATTCACATTCGTTGGAATGTACTAGAGCACCTTGGGAATCACT
>JASDQU010246648.1:0-16624 GCA_032191745.1 Picea mariana
ATAATTTAGCTAATTTTTAGGATTATTTATGAAATTATTCACATTAATAAGTAAAGGGTCATTACAGTCGATGGAATGATAGCATAGGGGACCCATTAGCTGAAACCCGGTGCTCCGAATCCAATGCAACTGACGGTTTGTGCATCTGAGTCCTGGTTCGAGTTTTATCGCGAGTTGTAACTCACCTCCTCAAACCATTCAGGAATATGTGGCCAATTTGGTCCGGAGGCATAAAATCCAAACTAAGTAGCATAACGGAGTTCCGTAAGCTCCTGCAAGTTTGTATAGAAACCTTAAACCACTCTACTTCTTTAGCCACCTAAATTCATTCCATTTTTATCGATAGTTGCCACTCACCTCCTCAATCCATTCAAGGACATGTGGCCAATTTGGTCCGGGGGCATAAAATCCAAACCGAGTAGCATAACGAAGTTTCGTGAGCTCTCAAAAGTCTATTTGGCCAAGGCCCATGCGACTACACTAGAAAAAAATGCTCGACAATGTGTTCTAGAAAATCAACCTCATTTTCAAAAATTGCTATATGCCTCATTGACCAAAACCCTAGTGTCGAAGATACTCCAACAAATAGTTTTTTGGTCGACGAAATGATAGAGTATGGGCCCCACTTGTTGAAACCTAGTACTCTGAATCCAATGCAACTGACGGTTCGTGCATCTGAGTCCCGATTTAAGTTTATTGCAAGTTGCAACTTGCCTCCTCAAGCCATTTAGGGGCATGTGGTCAATTTGTTATGGGGGCATACAATCCAAATCGAGAAACATAATAGAGTTGCGTCAGCTTCCACAAGTCTGTTTGGCTAAGGCCCACGCGATTACACTAGCCAAAAACACCCGACAGAGTGTTCTTGAAAATCGACCTCATCTTTAGAAATTGCACTATGCCTCATTGACCAAAACCATAGTGCCATATATACTCCAACAAATGATTTTTCAGTGGACAAAATGATAGCGTAGGGGCCCCACTAGATGAAACCCAGTGCTCGAAATCCAATGCAACTGACTATTCATGCATATGAGTCTCGCTTTGAGTTTTATCATGAGTTTTAACTCACCTCCTCAAGTCATTCAGGGACATGTGGCCAATTTGGTTCGGGGGCATAAAATCCAAACCGAGCATCATAACGGATTTCTGTAAGCTCCCACAAATCTACTTAGCCACCTTACACCACTCTACTTATTTAGCCACCTACATTCATGCATAAAATCATGTTTCATGTCTACGACCATCTATGATACTCTTTATTGAATTTACGGTCTTTATTATGTGTGATGCAACTCAAATTTCTTTGCATGTTGAGTATGTACCAACATGTACTCCAGCAAAATGAAGGGACCGACAAGCATGTTGACTCACCCTTGAGTCAATTCTGTCTTGTTTCCCCAAATGAAGTGCCCAAGTATGGGATAAACATTGAGATAAACATATCCTGGTCCATGAACCGACACCTAATCATGCACTTTACTAGCACATATGATAGGTAAACTAAAGATAGGTTTGACCCACCATAAGTAGCAATGAACAAGTTGTTCATATGTACATATTAGACATAGTTTGGAGAGTGTAAGTCCCTCATATTGTTATTTCCAACAAGAGATACTAAGAGTCTTATTGAGATTTCTTCATAATGCATCTATGTTATTGTTGTTGTCTAAATTGAGTGCCCAGGGTTGTTAATGTTACTACCCATTTTTCTAATGGTTGTAGCACAACTATCGGGTGTAACAACATTTCATCCCTACAAGATGGTTTCCCAGTTCCTTGATAGATGTCTTGATATTAAGCATATTCTAAGTATTTCATGATGGATCTCCCATAAAATTCTAAGTAATTTATGATCCATGATGCAACATCAAAGGATGCCATATACCATGAGCTTGTACAAATGACCTATTTATCTAATAGTTGGTCACATAGAAAACCAATTGTTTCTTCTATGTTGTCAAGTACCCTTATGGCACAACACCTATGGTGAGAAAAATAATTATGTCATCCAAATAATTTGGTACTATGTCATGTCACAAAATATGTGATATGTCACATGTTCTCAAAGTTGAGACCCTGTGAGATAAACCCATTGCATTATATCTTGACTATCAAGGACATTTGGCAGAAAGTGCAGACTTGGTGCAATATCCACACCATCAACATATACATATATGAATTCTTCCTCTTTCTAAAGAAAAAAAAAAGTGGATACAATGATGAATTAATTCCAAAGGGTTCTAATCATGGTCCGTGACCCACTACTCCTCCCGACCTTTACTACACAAAAGAAACACAAATGATGCATTGCTCCAAATTGAGCAAAACCCTTGTTCTCAAAATCGATGAAAAAAACAACTTCCGAGGGATTGGACCCAAGAGTGAGGGATGCTCTAGTTGAAATCCTATACTAGGAATCGAACGGAGATGACGGTTACGCAATTTGAGTCTTGATATTCATTATATTCCCAATTGCAAGTTGCATCCCAAACCATTTCGAGGACTCTTGGCCAATTCCTCCTTGGGACATAAAAGCCTAACAAAGCAACATTTTTGAGTTTCGTCAAATGATGCAAGCTTGGTAAGGCATGGAATAGGTGACCACATTATCCATCCACGCCCGAGGGATGGTTTCATAAATTGGACCCTTTAATCCAAATGTTACATTGCTTCTAAATAAACAAACACTAGTTCTCGAAATCAATGACTAAAGCAACTTCTGAGGCATGGCACCCGGAAGTGAGGGGTGCTCTAGTTGAAATGTTATCCTCCTAATCCATCGAAGTCGACAGGTCCTCAATCCAAGTCTTGGTTTTCATTTTATGCCTAGTTGCAAGTCACATCCCAAACCATTTCCGGGACTCTTGGCCAATTCCTCCTCAGGGCATAAAAATCCAACGAATAAACATTTTTGAGTTTCGTAAGATGCTGCAAGCTTGTTTAGGCATGGATTAGGTGACCACATTTTCCATCTGCTTTCGAGGCATGGTTTCATAAATTGGACCCATAAATCCATATGCTGCATTGCTTCTTACTGACCAAAACCCTAGTTCTCAAAATCGATGAAAACAATAATTCTGAGGGATTGGACCCGGGAGTGAGGGGTGCTCTAGCTGAAATCCTATGCCAGGAATCCAACAGAGATGACGGTTCCTCAATCCGAGTTTTGGTTTTCATTATATTCCCAGTTGCAAGTCACATCACAAACCATTTCAGGGACTCTTGTCCAGTTCCTCCTCAGGGAATAAAATCCTAACGAAACAACATTTTTGAAGTCCATGAGATGTTGCAAGATTGTTTATGAATGGAATAGGTGACCACAATATCCATCTACTCCCGAGGGATGGTTTCATAAATTTGACCCGTTAATCCAAATGTTGCATTGCTTCAAACTCAGCAAAACACTAGTTCTCGAAATCAATGAGTAAATCAACTTTCGAGGCCCAAGAGTGAGGGGTGCTCTAGCTGAAATACTATCACAATAATCCATCAGAGTCGACGGTTCCTCAATCCAAGTCTCGATTTTCGTTTTATTCCCAGTTGAAAGTCGCATCCCAAACCATTTCAGGGACTCTTGGCCAATTCCTCCCCAGGGCATAAAAACCTAACGGGAGAAGCTCTTTTGAGTTTCGTGAGATGCTGCAAGCTTGTTTAGGCATGGACTATGTGACCACATTGTCCATCTCTTCCTGAGGCATGGTTTTATAAATTGGACCCCTAAATCCAAATGTTGCATTGCTTATTACTGATCAAAACCCTAGTTCTCAAAATTAATGAAAAAAACAACTTGGATTGGACCCGAGAGTGAGGGGTGCTCTAGCTAAAATACTATGCCAGGAATCCAACGGAGACGACGGTACTTCAATCCGAGTCTCAATTTTTGTTATATGCTCAATTGCAAGTCACATCCCAAACCATTTTGGGGACTCTTGCCAATTCCTCCTCAGGGCATAAAAAGCTAACATAGTAGCATTTTTGAATTCTGTGACATGCTGCAAGATTTTTTAGGCATGGACTATGTGACCACATTGTCCATCCACTCCCAAGGCATGGTTTCATAAATTGGACCCCTAAATCCAAATGTTACATTGCTTCAAACTGAGCAAAACGATAGTTCTCAAAATCGATGAAAAAACAACTTTCGAGGGATTGGACTCGGGAGTGATGGGTGCTCTAGTTGAAAACCTATGCCAGGAATCCAATGGAGAGGACGGATCCTCAATCCGTGTCTCGGTTTTTGTTATATGCTCAGTTGCAAGTCGCATCCCAAACCATTTCGGGGACTCTTGACAAATTCCTCCTCATGGCATAAAATCATAACAAAGCAACATTTTTGAGTTCCATGAGATGCTATAAGCTTGTTTAGGCAGGGACTAGGTGACCACATTGTCCATCCACTCACGAGGCATGGTTTCATAAATTGGACCCCTTAATATAAATGTTGCATTACTTCAAACTGAGCAAAACACTAGTTCTCGAAATCAATGAGTAAAGAAACTTTTGAGGCATGGAACCCAAGAGTGAGGGGTGATCTAGTTGAAATTCTATACCAGTAATCCATCGAAGTCAATGATTACTCAATTCGAGTCTCGGTTTTCATTTTATACCCAGTTTCAAGTGACATCCCAAACCATTTTGGGGACTGTTGGCCAATTCCTCCCCAGGGCATAAAAAAATAACAGAGCAGCATTTTTGAGTTCTGGGAGATGCTGCAAGTTTGTTTAGGCATGGACTATGTGATCACATTGTCCATCTGCTCCCAAGGCACAGTTTCATAAATTGGACCCCTAAGTCCAAATGTTGCATTGCTTCAAACTGAGAAAAACCCTAGTTCTCTAAATCGATGAAAAAACAACTTCCGAGGGATTGGACCCGAGAGTGAGCAGTGCTCTAGCTCAAATCCTATGCCAAGAATCCAACAGAGATGATGGTTCCTCAATCCGAGACTTGATTTTCATTATATTCTCAGTTGCAAGTCGCATCCCAAACCATTTCGGGGACTTTTGGCCAATTCCTCCTCAGGGCATAAAATCCTAACATAGCAACATTTTTTAGTTTCGTGAGATGCTTCAAGCTTGTTTAGGCATGGACTAGGTGACCAAATTATCCATTCTCTCTCGAGGTACAGTTTCATAAATTGGACCCCTTAATTCAAATGTTGCATTGCTTCAAACTGAGCAAAACACTAGTTCTTGAAATCAATGAGTAAAGCAACTTCCGAAGCATGGCACCTGGGAGTGAGGGGTGCTATAGATAAAATCCTATCTTAGTAATCCATCGGATTCGACGGTTCCTCAATCCAAGTCTCGGTTTTCATTTTATGCCCAGTTGTGAGTCGCATCCCAAACCATTTCGGGGACTCTTGAACAATTCCTCCTCAGGGCATAAAATCCTAACAGAACAACATTTTTGAGTTTCGTGAGATGCTGCAAGCTTGTTTAGGAATGTACTAGGTGACCACATTGTTCGTACACTCCCGATGCACAGTTTCATAAATTGGACCCCTTAATGCAAATGTTGCATTGCTTCAAACTGAGCAAAACGCGAGTTCTCGAAATCAATGACTAAAGAAACTTCCGAGGCAAGGCACTCGGGAGTGAGGGGTTCTCTAGCTGAAATCCTATCCCAGTAATCCGTCGGAGTTGACGGTTCCTCAATCTGAGTCTCAGTTTTCATTTTATGCCCAGTTACAAGTCCCATCCCAAACCATTTCGGAGACTCTTGGCTAATCCCTCCTTAAAGACTAAAAGATTAACAAAGCAACATTTTTGAGTTCCATGAGATGCTACAAGATTGTTTAGGCATGGAATATGTGACCACATTGTCCATTCACTCCCGAGACATGGTTTCATAAATTGGACCCCTAAATCCAAATGCTATATTGCTTAACACTAAGCAAAAAACTAGTCCTCAAAATCGATGAAAAAAACAACTTCCGAAGGATTGGAATCGGGCGTGAGGGGTGATCTAGCTGAAATCCTATGCCAGGAATCCAACGAAGAAGACGGTTCCTCAATTCGAGTGTCAAATTTTGTTATATGCTCAGTTGCAAGTCGCATCCCAAACCATTTCGGGGAGTCTTGGTCAATTCCTCCTCAGGGCATAAAAACCTAATAGAGAAACCTTTTTGAGTTCCATGAGATGATGCAAGCTTTTTTAGACATCGACTAGGTTACCAAATTGTCCATCCGCTCCCGAGGCACGGTTTCATAAATTGGAACCCTTAATCCAAATGCTACATTGCTTCAAACTGAGAAAAACACTAGTTCTCGAAATCAACGAGTAAAGCAACTTCCGAGGCATGGAACCTGGGAGTGAGGGGTGATCTAGCTAAAATCCTATCCCAGTAATCCATCGGAGTCGTCGGTTCCTCAATCCAAGTCTCGGTTTTCATTTTATGCCCAATTGCAAGTCACATCCCAAACCATTTTAGGGACTCTTGGACAATTCCTCCTCAGGGCATAAAAGCCTAACAGAGCAACTTTTTTCAGTTCCGTGAGATGTTGCAAGCTTGTTTAGGCATGGAATAGGTGACCACATTGTCAATCCACTCCTAAGGCACAATTTCATAAATTGGACCCCTTAATGCAATTGATGCATTGCTTCAAACTGAGCAAAACACTAGTTCTCGAAATCAATGACTAAAGTAACTTCCAAGGCATGGAATCCGAGAGTGAGGGGTGCTCTAGCTGAAATCCTATCCTATTAATCCATCGGAGTCAATGGTTCCTCAATTCGAGTCTCGATTTTATTTTTATGCCCAGTTGCAAATCACATCCCAAACCATTTCAATGACTCTTGGCAAATTCTTCCTCATGACATAAAAGCCTAACAAAGCAGCATTTTTGAGTTTCATGAGATGCTGCTAGATTATTTAAGCATGGACTATGTGACCACATTTTCATCCGCTCCCGAGGCATAGTTTTATAAATTGGATCCCTAAATCCAAGTGTTGCATTGCTTCAAACTGAACAAAACACTAGTTCTCGAAATCGATGAAAAAAATAACTTCTGAGAGATTGGACCCGGGAGTGAGGGGTGCTCTAGTTGAAATCATATGCCAGGAATCCAACGGAGATGAAGGTTCCTCAATCTGAGTCTCAGTTTTCGTTATATGCTCAATTTCAAGTCGCATTCCAAACCATTTCAGGGACTCTTGGTCAATTTCTCCTCAGGGCATAAAAACCTAACGGAGCAACATTTTTGAGTTCCGTCAGATGTTACAAGCTTGTTTAGGCATGGATTAGGTGACCACATTGTCCATCCTCTCTCGAGGCATGGTTTCATAAATTGAAACCCTTAATCCAACTGTTGCATTGCTTCAAATTGAGCAAAACACTATTTCTCAAAATCAATGAGTAAAACAACTTCCGAGGCATGGCATCCGAGAGTGAGGAGTGCTATAGCTGAAATCCTATCCCAATAATCCATCAGAGTCGACGGTTCCTCAATCCAAGTCTCGGTTTTCGTTTTATGCCCAGTTGCAAGTCGTATCCCAAACCATTTCGGGGACTCTTGGACAATTCCTCCTGAGGGAAGAAAAGCCTAACAGAGCAACATTTTTGAGTTCCGTGAGATGTTGCAAGCTTGTTTAGACATGGACTAGGTTACCATATTATCCATCCACTCTCGAGGTATGGTTTCATAAATTGGACCCCTAAATCCAAATGTTGTATTGCTTCAAATTGAGCAAAACACTTATTCTCAAAATCGATGAAAAAAACAATTTCTGAGGGATTGGACCCGGGAGTGAGGGTGCTCTAGCTGAAATCCTAGTCAGGAATCCAACGGAGACGACGATTCCTCAATCCGAATCTCTATTTTTTTTATGCCCAATTGCAAGTCGCATACCAAACCATTTCGAGGACACTTGGCCAATTCCTCCTCATGGCATATAAGCCTAACAGAGATGCATTTTTGAGTTTCGTGGGATGTTGCAAGCTTGTTTAGGAATGGACTAGGTGAACACATTATTGATCCAATCAAGAGGGACAGTTTCATAAATTGGACCCATTAATCCAAATGTTGCATTGCTTCAAACTGTGCAAAACACTAATTCTCGAATTCAATGAGTAAAACAACTTCCGAGGAATGGCACCTGAGAGTGAGGGGTGCTCTAGCTGAAATCCTATCCCAGTGATCCATCGGAGTCAACCCTTCCTCAATATGATTCTCGATTTTTCTTTTTATGCTCAATTGCAAGTTGCATCCCAAACCATTTCGGGGATTCTTGGCCAATTCCTCCTCAGGGAATAAAATCCTAACAAAACATCATTTTTGAGTTATGTGAATGCTGAAAGATTGTTTAGGCATGAAATATGTGAACACATTGTCCATTTGTTTCTGAGACAGGTTTTCATAAATTGGACTCCTTAATCCAAATGTTGGATTGCTTCAAACTAAGCAAAACACTAGTTCTCGAAATCGATGAAAATAACAACTTTTGAGGGATTGGACCCAGGAGTGAGGGGTGATCTAGCTGAAATCCTATGCCAGGAATCCAATGAAGATGACGGTTCCTCAATTCGAGTCTCGTTTTTGTTATATGCCCAGTTGCAAGTCACATCCTAAATCATTTCGGGGACTCTTGGCCAATTCCTCCCGAGGGCATAAAATCCTAACAGAGCAACATTTTTGAGTTCCGTAAGATGATGCAAGCTTGTTTAGGCATGGAATAGGTGACCACATTGTCCATATTCTCCCAAGGCATGGTTTTATAAATTGAACCCCTATATCCAAATGCTGCATTACTTCAAATAGAGCAAAACACTAGTTCTCGAAATCAATGAAAAAACAACTTTCGAGGGATTGGACTCGGGAGTGTGGGGTGCTCTAGCTGAAATCCTATGCGAGGAATCCAACGGAGATGACGATTCCTCAATCTAAGTCTCAGTTTTCATTATATTCCTAGTTTCAAGTCTCATCTCAAACCATTTCGGGGACTCTTGGCCAATTCCTCCTCAGGGCATAAAAGCCTAACAAAAAAAATCTTTGAGTTCTGTGAGATGTTGCAAGCTTTTTTGGGCATGGAATATGTGACCACATTGTCCATTTGCTCACGAGGCACGATTTCATAAATTGGACCCCTAAATCCAAATGTTGCATTGCTTTAGATTGAGCAAAACCCTAGTTCTCAAAATTGATGAAAAAACAACTTTTGAAGAACTGGAACCATGAGTGAGGGGTGCTCTTGCTAAAATCCTATGCCAAGAATCCAACGGAGGAGAAATTTCCTTAATTTGAGTCTCTATTTTTGTGATATGTCCAATTGCAAGTCACATCCCAAACCATTTCAGGGACTCTTGGCCAATTCCTTCTCAGGGCATAAAAGACTAACATAGCAACATTTTTGAGTTCCGTGAGATGCTGCAAGCTTGTTTAGGCATGGACTAGGTGACTACATTATCCATCCGCTCCTGAGGGATGGTGTCATAAGTTGGACCCCTTAATCCAAATGTTGCATTGCTTCAAATTGAGCCAAACACTAATTCTCGAAATCAATGAGTAAAGCAACTTTTGAGGCATGGTACTTGAGAGTGAGGGGTGATCTAGTTGAAATCCTATCCCAATAATCTATTGAAGTTAACAATTCCTCAATCCGAGTCTCAATTTTATTTTTATGCTCAGTTGCAAGTGACATTCCAAACCATTTTCGGGACTCTTGGCCAATTCCTCCTAAGGGCATAAAAACCTAATGGAGCAACATTTTTGAGTTCCGTGAGATGTTGCAAGCTAGTTTAGGCATGGACTAGGTGACCACATTTTCCATCCACTCCCAAGGCATGGTTTCATAAATTAGACCCCTAAATCCAAATGTTTCATTGCTTCAAATTGAGCAAAACACTAATTCTCCAAATCGATGAAAAAAACAACTTCAGAAGCATGGCACCCGGGAGTGAGGAGTGATCTAGCTAAAATCCTATGCTAGGAATCCAACGGAGATGACGGTTCCTCAATTCGAGTCTCTGTTTTCGTTATATGCTAAGTTGCAAGTCGCATCCCAAACCATTTCGGGGACTCTTGGTCAATTCCTCATGAGGTCATAAAAACCTAACGAAGCAACATTTTTGAGTTCCGTGAGATGCTGCAAGCTTGTTTAGGCATTGAATACTTGACTACATTATCAATCTGCTCACGAGGGACAGTTTCATAAATTGGACCCCCTAATCCAAATGTTGCATTGCTTCAAACTGAGGAAAACACTAATTCTCAAAATCAATGAGTAAAGCAACTTCTGAGCCATGGCACCCGAGAGTGAGGGGTGCTCTAGTTGAAATCCTATATTAGTAATATATCAGAGTCGACGGTTCCTCAATATGAGTCTCAGTTTTATTTTTATGTCCTGTTGCAAGTCGCATCCCAAACCATTTCAGGGACTCTTGGCCAATTCCTCCTCAGGGCATAAAAACCTAACAAAGCAACATTTTTGAGTTCCATGAGATGCTGTAAGTTTGTTTAGGCATGGAATAGGTGACCATATTTTCCATCAGTTCCTGAGGCATGGTTTCATAAATTAGACCCCTAAATCCAAATGTTGCATTGCTTCTTACTGAGCAATACCCTAGTTCTCCAAATCAATGAAAAAAACAACTTTCGAGGCATGGGACCCGAGAGTGAGGGTGATCTAGCTGAAATCCTATCCCAGGAATCCAACAGAGATGATGGTTCCTCACTCTGAGTCTTGGTTTTCGTTATATGTTGAGTTGCATGTCGCATCCCAAACCATTTCAAGGACTCTTGGCCAATTCCTCCTCAGGGAATAAAATCCTAACGTAGCAATATTTTTGAGTTCCGTGAGATGGTGCAAGCTTGTTTAGGCATGGACTAGGTGACCACATTATCCATCAACTCCCAAGGCATGGTTTCATAAATTGGACCTATTAATCCAAATGCTGCATTGCTTTAAACAGAGAAAAACACTAGTTCTCGAAATCATTGAATAAAGTAACTTCCAAGGCATGGCACTCGGGAGTGAGGGGTGCTCTAGCTGAAATCCTATGCCAGGAATCCAAGGTAGAAGACGCTTCCTCAATCCGTGTCTCGGTTTTCATTATATGCGGAGTTGCAAGTCGCATCCCAAACCATTTCGGGGACTCTTGGCCAATTCCTCCTCAGGGCATAAAAATCTAACAGAGTAGCATTTTTTAGTTCTATAAGATATTGCAAGCTTGTTTAGGGATGGAATAGGTGACCACATTATCGATCCGCTCACGAGGCATGGTACCCGGGAGTGAGGGGTGCTCTAGCTGCAAGGCATGCAAAGGAAAGTCATGATATAGCATGGAAATACAAGGCATGATATGGAAAGGCATGGTATGGAAAGACAAGGCATGGCAAGTGAATGCAATGCATGGCATTGCAAGGCATGGTATGGAGGGGCATGGCATGGAAAGGCATACCATACGGTAGCAAGGCATGCAATGGCAAGGCAAGGCATGGCATGTCATGGAATGACAACACATCCAAGGCAAGGCATGCAAAGGAAATCCATGGCATGGTATGGTATGGAAATACAAGGCCAGGCATTGCAAGGCATGGTATGGAGGGGCATGGCATGGAAAGACATACCATATGATAGCAAGGCATGGCATGGAAAGGGAAGACATGGCATGGCATGGTAAGGCAAGGCATGGTATTGGATGGCATGGAAAGGCATGCAAAGGCAAGGCATGGCATGGCATGACAAGGCAAGGCAATGCATGTCATGACAAGAAAAGACAATGCAAGGTATGTCATGACAAGTTATGCAAAGGCAAGGCATGACATGGCATGGCATGGCGAGGAAAGGCAAGGCATGCCATGGCATGGTAAGGCAAGGAAATGCATGGAAAGGAAATGAAATGCAAGGCATGGCACTACAAGGCATGCAAAGGCAAGGCATGACAAGACATGGAATGGCATGGCAAAGCAAGACAAGGCAATACACCTTGATACCTTTTATTACATTTTTGTCATAATTTTCAACCCTTTAGGGCTTGATGTATTGAATTTTTTCTTTGGAAGGATTGACATTTGGATGTGGTCTAGTTGAATGAGTATCGAGTGCATCTTCAAAATTACTTATAAACTAGTTAATTCTCAAAAGACCTTTGAAGCATATTATAATGGGCCAAAATGTCCTAGAAAAAGATTCATTTGTGAAATATAAGATAAGAAGATATATATACCAATTAAATCTCAAAGGATTTTTATAGGAAAACATAATCATATATAGCACAAAATGGAGAGGGCTGGCACTTACGGTTATGTAATAAAATTTACAATTGATAGTTAAAATGTATAACACATTTTTTTACAATCTTTACTAACATTTATTGGAATTGTTGCATGTTTTACAACATTGGAATGATTTCTTATTTGTAACTTATTTGAAATTTTATTATGGTATGTGCACTTTGATATGATGTAATATGATTATGGTTTCGTTTCATATGTTGTAATATTAGAAATATAACACAAAAATTACATATTGCATGAAATAATTAATAACTTTTCATTTTGAATGTTCTTTTTTGCAGAACACGGGTCTTCCAAAAGATCTAGTTGATCCTCATGAGATAGATCTAGATTATAATGGGTCTGATACAAACACATGAGATGATGATGATGAGGCATATGAAGAAGACATTGTGAATGACGATGATGATGATCAAGATAATGATGATGACCTAGTTGCTGGTAGTAGCCAATGACATTGATCATATAGACTCCATCATTGATCATTGTTGATATATCGTTATGATGCCTATTTTCATGTTTACTATCATATGTATCATTTTCATCTGCAATACCATATTATTGATTTTTAACATTTTGACTTATATCATTTGGACATATATCATCTTAACTTACGTCGATTGTTGGCATTGTATCATTTTGACATGTTATTGATCTACTGTAATATTTGACTTTCACTTGTTGTAGTTATATATGATGATGGTCTTATCAATATTAACGATATAAGTTGTTTGACATTATACTTATCTAATATTGATATATTTGACTAGTTATAATTATAGATGATGATCATGTTATAATCATTATCTTGTTATTTTATATATATTGTATGTTGTAGATTTTATTTAGATGAAGATTTAATAAGTATAATGATGTTGTTAGTTTGTATGGATGTCTAGTTCCCTAAAAATTCTTTATAAAAGCTATCATATAACATAATTCAAATGAAATATAACTTACTCTATAATAATGAGAAGGAGGATGGAGTCTGTGGTTTTTTTCGGCACTAAGGCGCGAGACTGCGGTTAATTTTCTCTGGAACTCTGATCGAGGATGACCGGTCTTTCTTTTTACCCTTTGTTTTTTACCTAGAATGGTGCCATTTCTTAGTCCACTCCTGCTAATCATAACAAATTCTATAGCGCCCCGTATCATTTTTCTCCCGGGCTTTTAGTGGATGTGGAGTCAGCCATGGACAAAGAGATTGAGCTCACAGACCCACTCCCCACCATCTGCGGTTCTGACCCAATACTAGGGCTTTCGACAACGATTTTTTCGCCACTTGGATAGCTCAAGTATCCCGAGCCTCCGTCTCCTCTCACTGGAGAAATTCCGTCTCCCCCTTCTTCTTCGCAAGGAGCAGACTCTTTCACTAGTTGTTTTGCAACTTTTTCTGATTATCTGGCCTCAGATCGTCTCTCTTCTGGTACCTTCCTCTCTGTTCCCGACTCGCCCGTTGACCTAGCCTTAGACTGGCTTTCTTAGGAGGAAGAAGTTTTTCAGCGTACCTCTCCACCTTTGCACTTTGAACCTGATGGAGGTGGGTCGTTGTTGGTAGGAGCATAGTCTTATGAAAACACAGGTTTGGACCTTAGTTGCAAGGGGTCGGGTCCCTTACACTCTC
Organism: Picea mariana; assembly: GCA_032191745.1. NCBI lineage: Eukaryota > Viridiplantae > Streptophyta > Pinopsida > Pinales > Pinaceae > Picea > Picea mariana. The sequence continues at coordinate 13,865 of JASDQU010246648.1, forward strand.
AGGGATTTCACCCCTCATCTAGAGGTTTTATCTCGACCCATTTGGATGTTGAAGAACAACGGGGTTTCCCACTAGAGGAAAGGGCTTCCTCCACAGAGTATACCCCAGAGGATTCGTGGGACGACAGGGGTTTCCACAGAGGACGCCAAAAAAGGAAAGGAAAGGTCCTTCCTCAAAAGGGAAAGTCGGCAATTCGCTACTTGGGCGAGAAGTCGAATTGAACAATGTGGTGCAGATGGCGAACCAGACTCTGCTTGGGAGAGCCAATGGTAGATTTTTTCTCCTCAAAACCATTGTTTCTTGGACATAGTTAGTTTGGAAAGAAGATCTGGGATATGCTTCGGAAGGTATCGAATTAAGTAGAAATTGGTTTGCCTTCCAATTTAATCAGTCGAAGGATGCAAAGTGAGCGTTGGGGAGAAAATGGAGTATAAATTCTTCCCCTCTTTTGCTGAAGCCATGGAGTCCCCTTTTTGATGCTTCCAGGGAAAAAATGGACAAAATCCATGTTTGGGTTCGATTGTTGGCCCTTCTTCTACAGTTCTGATCTCTGGAATATTTCAAAGCTATTGGAAATTTCCTTGGGAATTTCTTGGAAGCAGACCTCTCCTTCGAAAAGATAAAACAAAGGAAAATTGCAAGGATATTGGTCAATCTTAATGTCAGGGAAGGTCTGGGAGAGGAGATTGACCTAACCCGGGAGGGTTATTGTTACACATTATTTTCATCACCCTCATGATCGTTAATGATGTAAACCTATCTATTGCCTTTAGAGGGGTCAGTGGCCTAAATTTCTGAAGAAAGAAGGGAGAAGAACTTTATCTGAGAGAAGAAGTTGGATTTTCATTTGAAAAAACCCTATTAAGGAGGATTTCCACAGGTTTCTCTATACATAGGGTGCGGAAATGGCTGATTTTCGCAGGTTGCACTATAGCTAGGTTGCAGAGTTTCCACAGACTGCATTACAACCAGGGTGCGACGACCTCTGTACGTGGGAAAAAACGAGCATTTTCTCGATGCTTCTAGAAGGAGAAGCTTCTATGGTGAGGTGGCCTCCGAATGGTTTAGATCTTACTCGCTTTCATGATTTAGTGGGATCATCCTAACCTCCTCTCCTTATCCTCTTCAGCTTATAAAAAGAGAGGAGCTCTCATGGAGAAAGTTGGTTGGTTTTGGAGCTTGATTGAGTTGGATTGAGCTTGGGAAATTTATGTTGGCTTTGAGATTTGCTTTGTCAAGATAGATTGTGAGTAGCTATCAGATCCATTGTCTCAGAATCCTTGGAGCAAGAAGTGTGTGGGAAGCAAGGAATCATTGGAAGGAACCTTACGACATCAAGGCATCCAGTTGTAATGTCTCTTCCTATTATTAATCTAATACAATGGCATGTTTCTTTCCCATAGAATTATCTTATTTTATTGCATAATTCCTTGATCATATGCATAGGCTGTCATTGAATATACTTCTACTGCTTTCACTTTGGTTGGTTTGTGTCTCACTACAAGGTCATCTTCACAAGAGCACTGGAGCGAAATAGGAACAACAAAGATATAAGGAAGCGACATTTAAAGGTATGTCTATCATCTTTTGTTCGGTAGTAAATTTGATGATTAAATCCTAGGGAAAGCGCCATGTCCTATCATGTTTTGTTCTAGATCTAGGTGGATCTAGGGAGATCATTCTATGTCCACATTCACTGATTTATCCGATAACAAAATTGGCGACCATACTAGGGACCGAACCACTCCTTCCTCGGGTTCATTAAACATACTCCGAGGGAATTGTTCAAAGGATGAGCTTAAATTTACAACCATATGTTATCCTCCTCAAGCTTGCGTAAAAATAAAGAGGTACTCGCCATAAAAGGTGGGGGAAAAATTGGGAAAGAAATGTGTCTAAACCTGTATTCCATGGAAGAGTCGCTTTTAAACATGACACCCTTTCACTTGCTTTGTGCCTAGGTTGGAAAATCCGCTTGTCTCTTGATCATACTTCTTTATAAGATTACAAATTGGTCTGTGATCCCTGTTGTTGAGTCAGTGTTTCTAAGACAGTTGTCGTGTTGTCAATATGTTCAAAGAGAAGTTCAACCCTGAAAGCCTTCTATTGCGTCGATCGTTTCTACAGTCCTTAAGCTTTCTATTGCATCGACCATCCCTGAGTCAGTCCTGAATCACTGGTTACTCTGATATACTTTAAATCTTGTTACCCGTTTCATGTCATTGTTGAGGGATACATTAAGGCCTTCCTGTGACGAGTTTTTTCCTGTCGACTTCAACTCATTATCCAGGAATTAGACTCAGAAACCAATTGGTACCTTGGAAATTGCATGCCTCAATGGCAGGTTTCCTCGCTTTTGGCAATGGGTTTTCATTATTGACGCTTGATTGGGAGACTCCGCCGAGTGTTCGACTTCAACTCATTAATTCACCTTCGTTGGATTGTACTAGTGTACCTTGGGAGTCATTGACATTAATGGTGATTTCCCTCACACTTGTTAACGGTTCTCATCATTGACCGGTAATTGAGTGGTTTCTATCATGTTCAACTTCAACACATGTATTCGCATGGTTAAATTTGTACTATAGAGTGGTGGAGATAAAGACCCTGAATCTTTTCTCACAGATTCATGTTGCGTTGGAGTATATTCAGATTGTACTGTTACATAGATCCACATTGTATGTCTCATGGCTATGTTCAAATTTGAGTCTTTAACACATAGATCCACAGTGTATTTTGGTGGCTATGTTCAGATTTGAG
>JASDQU010246650.1:4855-15152 GCA_032191745.1 Picea mariana
TTCCCAGAGCGTAGTTAAGAGGATCAGAGCACTCACTCTGGAATGTAAAAAACTTAGCAGTATAAGTGCACACACCTACAAGTGACTTACTGAAGACCCTGAACTAAAGGCACTGGAGTCACAACTCCAGGAGGCAAAGCAGAAAGCAGTGACAGTACAGGTGCAGTTGAAGCTCATTTCAACAGTTGAAAGGATAAAGCGATCGCAAGAACAACACACTGTTCAACAGCAGGTCCACACTATACAAAGAAAAGTCATGGAAGTGACTCAGAGGCTTCAACCAATCCAGGATGAAGCGTGCCAACTGTTTGAGGAGATTGAAGGCCAAGGAGCAGAGATGGAACAAGTAGTCACTGCAGTCGAAGAATGCTTAGAGGGACCTGTCAACGAAGCAATTATCCAAGAGTTCGTCGAGTAGGATGCCTTGGCACAGTAACAGGTCGAAGAAGCTCGAGTCAAGCTCGAGGATTTTGAAGAAGAGATACCCAGACTAGAGTGACTCGGGACGAGTCATAGGTGAGTGTTGGGGACCTGTTGGCCCATTGACCAAGTTTTGAGGATCCTTGGTCATGTTTGACCTATTTTGGAAATTCAATAGGTTGTCGAAGGTGGAGCACAAGTCGAAGCAAAGATCGCGGGATCTAGACCCCTTGTTTAGGGATTTTTGGGTTTTGGGCTTATGTAACGGGTATGAGGATGTTGGCCCATGGGTTTACCTGTGTTTAGGACCACTTTGTAATGTATAAATAGATGTCTAGGTGATGTAATAAGGGGAATGAAGGGTGATAATGACATCCTTGTGATGGCATGCTAAGTGAAAGTGGAAGTTGTACATGCTTTGTGCATACTGTGAGAAGCTTGCAATTCTAAGTGCAAGTGACTATAAGAAACTATGTAAAGGATTTGTGTTGTGATCTAGCTCGGGGAAGGAGGATCTAGCAGAGTGTGCATAAAACTCCTGTCCTATGCGGAGTAGGATCTCATGGCCCTGTACATGTAGAAGATTGACAGAAGATAATAAAAGATAAGATGATTCGGTGGACGTAGCCCCAAGCTGGGGTGAACCACGTATATCTTGTGTTTCTATGCTTTGTGTGATGTGTATATATGTTTATGTGTTTACTTGCTTAGTGCTTTGGCATAGATGAATGATAGATAGATATATTGATGCTTTGTGCTTAATAATATGAATGAATGATATATATAATCTATGTGAATATGCTTAGTACTTGAATATACTAGATCTGGGTGAATACTACGTTGATCTCTTGTTAGGATTTATCTGCACTGTGAAGTAAGGATGAATACTAATGTTCTATAACTCTTAAGTTCTCTATTAAATTGTTACAATCACAGATATGTGTCCCAACTAAGGTTGTAGACATTGGAGTCCTACAACCCTGCCTCTACCTCGGGTGAGACTGCATATGCTTCGTGAGACTGCATATGCTTCACAGGTGTTTCTGAAAGGGTCGATAGTTAGGGTTTTGTTGGTGCATTGTTGAAGCGTTCTGCCCCTGTGCCAACAGTATCATACATCATTCTTTAATATATATACTAGCATTATTTTGTTATGGAATCTTGCCATACCTGTTCTCATGTTGCTTCTCCATGATAGGGAGCCTCATAATCAATGAAGTGGCTCATGGCTGAAGGGTAGCTAAAAAATCTCTTTTGCTTTCTTGAGATGTCCCTAGAGGGACTTTTATGTTTCTCTGCCTTCTTTAGAGTTTTTTCAAGCCTAAGCAAGCCTTTTATGCCCTACTACAATATCTCTAGGGATATCAACCCGAGCAACTGGATCAACTGGAATAATGTTTGTCTCCCGCTGAACTGCTAAAGGGGGAGAAGGTATTGTGTCTTCCTTATTTTCTTTTTGTTTTGACTCCCTATGAGTCAAGTAACTCTCTTTGAAGTATAGGATGGATGTCTTCTTGACTAGTATAATAATCAATCAATAAGGTTTTGACTCTCGTACCAGGGATAATGGTCCGAGTCATGAGGGCTCCCACACTAGAGATAATACCCTTCACTTATTTAAGAATGCAATCAACTATAAATTTAATGATCAATCAATTTACCTAGATCTACAGTCATGCTCAACTTTATATTTTTTTTAGAGGAAATACTTCTCATCTCTCTTATCTTCATCTTTTTGAGGTGGGTTTGGTTCATTGTCAACGATGGAGGCATATTGTCTTCCTTTCTTCTTGGTTGGACATTTTCTTGCATAATGTCCATATTTCTCACATATGAAGCATTGAATCTCTGGAACATCTCTTCTCTCATTATGAACTAAAGCTGATGGAGTCTTCTCATCTATGAATGTTCATCTGAAGTTTCTTTTGAATCTTCCTCCTTTATTTGTCTAAAGTGCAAGAGCATGGTTGTCATCAGGGGAGTCTTCCACTCCTCTATTTCTGAGTCTAAGTTCTTCTTGAGTACAGTCTGTCCACAGACGATCAAAAGTTGGTAAATTTTCTCTTCCACTGATGCTTTGAAGAAAAGGTTCCCAGTTTTTTGGAATATTGTTGAGAGTAGATAGGACAAGTTCTCTGTCAGACATGATTTCTCCAATGGAACCTAGTTTTTCTTTGATCTCTGATATCTTCATAAAGAATGTAGCCACTATATCACATTTTTTCATTTTGGTACTTTGAAGTTGTCCCTTTAAGGTGAGGGATCTGAGGGTGTTGTCACTTTCAAACATATATTTCAGTGCTTCATACGTTTCATAAGATTTATTTAGGTTATCAATACGAGGTAAGAGATGATCTCTTACTGAGTAGATGAGTATCTTCCTTGCTTTGACATCTTCTTCCCTTCTTATTTCCTTCTCTTCATCGGTAGTTGTTTCTGGTAAATTCTTTTGTATCACACTCAAAAGGTCATATTCTTCAAGGGTGACCTAAAGCCTTGAATTCCAGGAGTTGAAGTTGCTTGATCCATCAAGCCTATCTTCCACTAAGGTTATGTTCTTTATATTTTCAGATTTCTTCACAAATTCTCACCAACTGGACTTAGAGAACCTAATGGAAATGATAGGATAACACTTGTAGGTTTTGTTGGGCTTATGACTGCCAAAAATAATCCTTAATAAAGTCTGTGTCCTGGAGGATGTCTCACGCAACTATAATCATAAACACTCCCTCTCATCTAGGGAGGCATTCTCCATCATGCTAAGTCTTGCACGGAAGTACTCAAACTTTTTCTTGGCTATAGTCATCAACATTCCCTATCATCTAGAGAGGTATTCTTCACCAAGCCAGTTTGGTGAAGATGTCTGCAATCTGCTCATGTGTAGGAAGGAACTACACGTGTACTTCTTTCCTCTGCATCATGTCTCTAAAAAATGATATTTTATCTCAATGTGTTTCGATCTATCATGAAATACATGGTTCTCAAAGAGATTCACATACCTCTGGTTATAATCATAGAATCCATCTCATGATCAAGTAAATCTATCAGAAGCTTTTGAATCCACATTGCTTCGCACACTCAATTCTATATACTTTGCTTCTGTGGTACTCAAGGCCCCAGAGCTTTGTTTCCTACTACACCAAGAAACCATGGAAAACTTCATTGTAAAACAACAACCGAATTTTCTCTTCCGGTCCATTGTACTTTCTATCCATTCTGCATATATCTGAAAACTCAAGTCTATACTGGAGGAATATCTCAGGCAATATCTAATTGTTCCTTGTAGATATCTCAATACATGTTTCACTGCTTGTCAAGTGAGTCTATCTCGGTTGACTCATGAATTGGCTAAGTAAATTCATTGCATAACATATATCGAGCCTGGGTTTAACCAGACATATCAGTGATCCAATCAATTGTGGAACAATCTTGTCTAGATCATCATCATTTCAAATTCATCATCATCGGTGTAGGCATGGATTTGAATTTAGTCATACTAAACTTATTTAATATCCCCACTATATATTTTCCTTGACTTAGAAAAAGTCTTATTGGTCTTTTGTCATACTTCTTGTCCCAAGAAGTAGTGCATCATACCCATATCCTTTATCTCCAAATCAGAAGTCAAATCTTTCTTGTATCCAACAACTTGGCTTCTGGATCAAGTGTCTCATCATAGACAACTCCCTATATTAGTGGGAATCCTCTGGCCACAGATCTCAGTTTGTATTTCTCGACACTTCCATCAGTTGCATGCTTGATTTTATAAAACCACTTGGAACTCACCGTAGACTTTCCTAATGGTATCATAACAATGTTTCATACATCATTCTTTAAGATATACTGGTATTCTTTTGTTATGTCACATTTCCATACATGTTCTCTTGTTGCTTCTCCATGAAAGGGAGCTTCAGAATCAATGAAGTGGCTCATGGTTGAAGGGTAGCTCGAAAAACTCTTTTGCTTTCTCGAGATGTCCCTTGAGGGACTTGTATTTTTCTTTGCCTTATGCATAGTTTTGTCAAACTTAGGAATGCCTTTTATGCCCTACTACAATATCTTTGGGCATATCAACAAGAGAAACTAGATCAGCTGGAATAATATGTGTCTCCCTCTAAACTGTTGAAGGGGGAGAAGGTATTGTCTCTTCCTTATTTTTTTTTTGTTTTGAATCCCCCTGAGTCAAGTAACTCTCTCTGAAGTATGAAGGATGGATGTCTTCTTGACTAGTATAATAATCAATCAATAAGGTTTGGACTCTTGTACCATGGATAATGGTCCAAGTCATGAGGGCTCCCACACTAGAGATAATACCCTTTACTTATTTAAGAATGCAATCAACTATAAATTTAATGATCAAACAATTTACCTGGATCTGCAATCATGCACAACTTTGTATTCTTTTTAGAGGAAATACTTCTCATCTCTCTTATCTTCGTCTTTTTGAGGTGGGTCTGGTTAATTGTCAGCGGTGGAGGCATATTGTCTTCCTTTCTTCCTGGTTGTACAATTTCTTGCATAGTGTCCATATTTGTCACATATGAAGCACTGGATCTCTGAAACATATCTTCTTTGATTATGACCTGAAGTTGATGGAGTCTTCTCATCTATGAATGTTTGTTTGAAGTTTGTTTTGAATCTTCCTCCTTTCTTTGTTTGAAGTGCAAGATCATGGTTGTCATCAGGGGAGTCTTCCACTCCTCTATTTCCGAGTCTAAGTTCTTCTTGAGTACAGTTTGTCCATAGATGATCAAAAGTTGGTAAATTTTCTCTTCCACTGATGCTTTGAAGAAAAGGTTCCCAGTGTTTTGGAAGATTGTTGAGAGTATATAGGACAAGTTATCTGTCATACATGATTTCTCCAATGGCATCTAGTTGTTCTTTGATCTCTGATATCTTCATAAAGAAGGTAGCCATTGTATCACCTTTTGTCATTTTGGTACTTTGAAGTTATCTCTTTAAGGTGAGGGTTCTTAGGGTGTTGTCACTTTCAACCATATCTTTCAATGCGTTATACACTTCATAAGATTTCTTTAGGTTAGAAATACGGGGTAAGAGATGATCTCTTATTGAGTAGATGAGTATCTCCCTTGCCTTGACATCTTCTTCCCTTCTTATTTCCTTCTATTCATCGGTAGTTGTTTCTGGTAAAGTCTTTTGTATCACACTCAAAAGGTCATATTCTTCAAGGGTGACCTGAAGCCTTGACTTCCAGGAGCTTAATTTGCTTGATCCATCAAGCCTATCTTCCACTAAGGTTATGTTCTTCATATTTTCAGATTTCTTCACAAATTCTCGCCAACTGGACTTAGAAAACCTAATGGCTAGGCAAGGCTATAACTTTTAGATTTTGTTGTGATTATGAATGCCAACAATAAGCCTTCAGAAAGTCACATGAATAGTGATGAGATGAAAAGGCTCCTTCAATGGGCTGCAGAAACCCTAAAGCCAAAATTATGCAGAAAATTGTGAAACCCTAGGGCCAAAATTTCAAAAAGCTTGGATTTTCACTTTGAGAGTTTTTGGAGGTGCGCTGGAGGAGGATGTACTATATTATGTCAAAATTATCCCCAACGTCCAAGTATTAAGGACTAGAACACCTCAGAAAGGCGGGTCGTACGGATTTTCTGGAAACCCTAGGAGGGTCGTACGGTTCTGCAGAGAAGAGAGGAGAGTAGTATATGCTTGTGCAATTGGTTCTTCAAGACCTATGCTCTAATACCATGTTTAATTTTCAATAATCAAGGCTTAAGAATGAATTTCATTCCATTTTAGCATTTTACTTAAACCATAAACAATTTGTTGCAGCAACCAAGATCACAAGAAGAAACACCATGCACAAGTACACAAGAAGTATACTGGGAAACCCTTCTCAACAAGGGAAGAAAACCCAGCCAATCCTTTGCTATATTATTCAAGAGAAATACCTTCACAACCATAAACACCTAGCACAAAAGAGGGTTCCCACAAACCCTAGAAACCTAGCGCCCAAGAGAGGTGCACACTTTTCCAAAGAACAAGTGTTTGCTGAAATTTTCAAACTCACACTTGTGATATGATTCCTCAATGGGGAATTTATCTTTAATTATATTAGATTGAACCTGTCAACAATAGTGTCTATTGGCACAAAAAGTCCAACCTCAATAACTTATCTTTTACATTGAGGTGGGGGCGACCTGTACCCTTTACATTACAAATAGGGTTACAGGTAAGTTTGACGCTTGAACAATATAGAAAGGGATCTCATACACCCACTAGTGATCAACCACTAGGGTTACATACATCTGTGCTCAGCCATAGGGATTTCCATATCTCTATCTCATTGTGTCTCACAAGAGAAAGACACTCAATAGTGCTCAACCACTAGGATAACGTTCACCTATGCTCATCCATAGGCACGTCCAACTCAACAGATCTTCTTTCTCACTGCATTACACAAGAGAGACATTTGGAGTTCATCATCTCAACTCTCTTCTCAGAGGAGGCTAATACATCATTTCATTTATGTCTCATAATGATGCACCCGGCTCATGGGTTTTCAAACGTTCACTTGTGCTCAGCCACAAGCATATCCAACTCAGCAGATCTTATTTCTCACTGCGTTACACAAAAGAATCATCTGGAGTATAATATCAACTCTCTATAAGGAGGAGGTCAGCACAACGTTCCAGTTCTATCTCAGATAGGAACCACACACCCAACTCATGGGATTTCTCTCAGGTCTGTGTCCTGGAGGATGTCTCACGCAGTTGTAATCTTCAACAATAGGAAGGCCAGTAATGTATATTGTATATGAAGAAGATGATATTGAAGAATAAGATGTAGAGTTAGAGCAAGAAAAATATGGGTCGAAAGATGAAGACGAAGAATATGAACCAGGAGTAGGAGACAATGCGTCAGTGCTTGATGATGATATAAATGAAGATATTCTTGAAAATGACATTGATGATGATGATGATATCATTAATCCTTTCAACATTGTTTCTTAATAGGATGTTGATACAGATTTCGAGTTGGATGATCAAGAAGAAGATACAAAAGAAGGATGATACAATTGTTGCATTGGTCGATGAGGTATGTAACTAGATATTTTAATTTGTATCAATTATTCTCTTTAAATAATTTTGTATGTGGGTTAATTACATGTTTTTAAGTTTTATTTCATTTTTGTTTTGGTAGTTTCTATGCATGATTACTATGTTTATTTTGTTTATTTTCTATTTTATAGATTGGGTATTGGGGAGTTGAGAGTGATTTGAGGGAGGGGAGGGGCCATATGAGCTTCCACCTTCACATGGTTGGCCTTGTTTAGTAGAGAATAAATTATTCTCGAAACCAAGAGAAGTTCATTCATTCATATTTATACTCAAATATCACTCACATACCCACTCTATATATCGATCCATGAGATTTTGTATTTAAATAATGATTTTGTATGATATGGGAGGGTTTCTAGACTCAAAGATAACTCACATACCCACTCTTTATATTCATCGTTTGTTTCATTCAAAACCAACATCATGCCAATTAGACCCATGATTTTGGTCGTGGCAAGAAGAAGGCGATAGATGAGATTTTGTATTTAAATAATGATTTCATCCTAATATTAATATTTATGGAGAAAAAGAGTACTTAGACAAGAGAAAAATACAAAGACATAAAATAACTTGAAGCTTGTCATGTGATTAATAAAGTACTTATTTTAACAACGCAGATATTGTGCCATGCCCTTGCAGTACTAGTAGATGTTGTTGGCATGTTTACAAGATAAGTGTGCTTGTCATTGATGGCAAGATCAGAGTGTGCAATGACAAAAAATAGGAAAGATGCAATGATAGCATCGGGAATGACAAAGATCATGAGAAATTGTTGTCTATAAATCTCAGGAGGAATAGCGCAGAGTCGCACATAGATTGCAAGTGTGCGCCAGGGCCAAGGTTAACTAGTTGTCAAAGCTCAGGAGAGATAGCGTTCTCAGGAACTTATATGGACCATAGAAATCCCTGGAGGGAGAAATCTAGATAGTTGTGCGCCGCTAGATTCAGTAAAACTACGATGAGGATAAGGTCGAGAAGCTATCCAACACTCGAGAGATAGGATCCGTCAGTCTCAGGGAATATTGAACCGTAGATTTGGCACCCGTGGATATCGGGAATTCGAGAATCAGGAGAATAGAGGTGAGCCAACCTCCAAATCCACAAAATGCAAAATTGCAATAAGATCTGAGCTGTTAGATCATGGGGAGCATGAGCCGTTGATTTGGCACCTGTGGATATCAGGAATTCAGGAATCGGGAGAATAGAGTTGAGCCAACCTCCAACTCCACAAAATGCAAAATCGTGATGAGATCAGAGCTATTGAATCCAGAGGACATGTGGGAGGAGATCAACATTTTGTTGACTCGCAAATCAGGAAATTCAAAGGTGATAGTTGTAGAAACTTGCGATATGTGAAGTCGCGAAATGATCTGGGTCATCACATCACTGAGAGATTTCGATCGTTGATATGATATGAATCATTTTCGAGTTTCGCGAGTTAGGAGTTTAGAGGCAACTCATAGCAGGAAATCATGATTTGATCACAACCATCGATCAAAGGGAGAATGAGGACCGTTGATTCAAGAAGCACATATGGAAAACCACATCAGTAGACTATGTCAGCAAGGACATGTGGCGCAATTAGACAATGACAAGTGTCAAGTTGATTTAGCATTTTAGGGACGTGGAAACCATAAATCCGAGTGACACGTGGTAGTTGTTCAGCTCATGACATGTCATCGATCGACGCAAGAGTTACGTCACTCCGAGAGTTTTTATTTGGGATTTTTACCACTAGTACTCATCCAAAGACCCGAAGTCTCAAAGCGGAGGATAGTCGTTGGATTAAAGAGGACACGTGTTAGTGGATTTTCAACTGCGGAAAAAATCAAAGGAAGGATGAACAAGAGTTTGAGAATTGAAATCTATGAAGTCTGGAGACACGAAGGAGATCTTGACCGTTGATCCGAGAGGGACACGCGTCATTGGATCGTGGACTCTGGGTGAAATGCTCTGGGAGAAAACAATAACTTAAGAATTGAAATTCCTGGAGCCCGGTTTGCGAAATCAATCTCGTCCATTGGTTTGGAGGGACACGTGTCATTTGATTGCTGAGACTAAGGATCATGCATGGATAAAGGAAAGAAGTCAGAATCGTTGATTGAAGAGTACAGATGTCAACAGATCTTCCATTCTGAAAGATATCTAGTCAACAACAACAGGGCTTGAGAGGTTAAACTCTCGAAGCCCGGATCACAAAGGAAACCTCATCCGTTGATGGAGGTAGGACAGATCTGGTCTGTGGACTCGAGAGGACAGATCTGAACCCTTCGTTCAAGAACACCATCAAGATTGTGAGATATACGATCATGATCCATTGCAGGGCCAGAACATGCTCAGGCCTTAATTTTTCATGGATGGGCCCGCAATCGTGTGGTCACATGAAGTTCATAGCCCAAGGTCATATCGAGAAAAGGAGCTAGCACTCACTAGACCAAGATAGGGAAGTGCCTTTTGAATAGGTGTTTGGTCACCGTTGGTGGTCACGTGAAGGAAGGGGATTAGAAGCCAAAGATGCCACAAACGATTGACTTTAACTAACAGAGAAGACGAAGACTCTCGATTGCCAGAGAAGTTAAGGAATCTCAGCATAACGGCCACTGATGATGAACTCACAGGCAACAGAACTGCTAGAGAAGATGGAGAGTTTTCATGATGATCAGGAGAAGACTTGACATGAGAAATGCATGCAAAACAATGTTGTGAAGTGATTCTTCTATAAATCCATGGAGGAGTAAGGAAGAGCTACAGTGAACAACCTGTGGGGTAGAACAGTGACG